>OU015491.1:175878855-176131355 GCA_907164885.2 Dolomedes plantarius | reverse complement strand
TACATGATTGATAAGTATTCATAAATTGCAGCGACCACAGCTTTCGCTTATATACGCCTTGTTCAAACTGACAACCGGAAGCTACGTAGCAATACCTGTATTCGCAGCCGAGGGTTAATTTCCCATGTTCGGTGACATTTTTCATTCATGTAGGACCCAGGGATGCCGGATGGACAGTACAGATCCGCCATCCACTCAAGGCACCCCAAGCCTTGATGATAAATGCTTGGTGCCCTACATCCTTGGAGCCCTGATGCCCTACATGAATGATAAATATATCTTCATTCATTACTGACTTACCATACAGTGAGGTTCAGTGGCGTAGCGAAGGGGGAAAGGGGGTCTATCATGCCCCAGGCAGCTCTCGCAGAGGGGCGCCAAATGGTCCCCCAAGACCATGGGGGGGGGGGGCGTCAAAAAGGTATCGTGCCCCGGGCGCCAGTTATGCTCGCTACGTCACTGGTGAGGTTTTGTCTGCAGAGGAATAAACAAACTCCCCTGTATTTAAAGTGAAATTTTGATTTCATCTGATTGCCGAAAGCATTGATTTAATGTTTTTGATTCCCATGCACGTGATGTTTATTCAATTAAGTGCCTCTTTTGACAACAAAATAAGTTTGTGAAACTGTGCTCAGTTTGTCAGATACGTGTCCCAGTTTTGCACAGACAGCCTCTGTCAGATTCATATGAGTACCACTGTGATATCTCAAGCTTTCTTCGCATATTAAAATACAACTGGTCGCACATTATCCATATCTACCTAGATATTAAAGTAAATCATTGGCGTAGTCTTTTTTTTCTCTGTGTGTGTGTGTGTGCACGCGCGTTACAGTCTTTCTGTTACAATCTGCCGCAAACCCATTAACGAAAGCTGATGATACGTTTGGAAATAATCGTGATGAATTCTCCGCTTTTCTGGTAACGCTATTTTATACGAAATTGGCCCTTGCTCGTGGGAAACAACACGTGCTCAGGCTGCACTGCACGCCTTGTGATTCGAAGTAGTAGAATTATCAGTAGAGCGTGGCGCAACTAATCTGCTTTTGACGATCCCATCGCCGACAGAAGAAAACTTTGCCTTTTTCTGCGCGTTTGGCTAATACCAAAGAAGAGGGGGGGGGGGGCCTATTTCGGCAGTGGACCCTAAGCCATTGTGTGGGTGAACTCAATTCATTCTATTTTCAAAAAGATATTTATGAATCTCTATACATATGCAGTGTTTGAAATTTTGGGAATAATAACAATAGTTGTGACAATATTCTTCTAAAAAAATACCTAAAATCTTACTATTTTTATCCTGTTTTTATTAACTCGCTTTCTTGTTTGTTTGTTTGTGTGTACGTGTTTGTCCGGTACCAATCTTGCAATCGATTTTTAACTAACTTCCCGACTAGCTAGACATTTGAAACTTTTAGAATAGCTCAGAACACGATGACAATGCATTATTTAAATACTTTTAGCCATCTTTAAGCAGAATTGAATTCTTTTTCAGTTAATTTTGTCTTGTAGACTGGTGCAGCCATCTAGCGGCCGCGACGGGAACGAAAAGTTAAACGCAAGTTAACTTCCAATTAACTTCATTTTCTTTCAAGTTGATGGGATAATTCAGCAAAAGATTTTAAAAAGTATTTATTAATACATAGAATTGTCAAGTTTATAGGATTCAACAGAAAATTTAAAAACATGGTATATAAAAAGTTCTTTTTATCTTGTAATTATTTTTCTTTTAACCATAAGAATGCATTTAAAATAATTTAATCTGTTTATAGTGCTACAGTTCATAAACCTTTGAACGGAAGTTCATAAACCTTTCATCATAGCGGAAAAATAGATAAGAAGACATTCTTTATGCATAAGCATAACAACAAGAATATTAAAAAAAAATCGGTTCATCTGTTGATAAATTAATCAATATAAGATAGTTGTATGTTGTGTTGTGTATCTATTATTAACTTTATTTAAAATATTTTTGCAAATTTTATATATAATTATTCAGTATTAAAGTTGCGAGAGGAGTAACGTTGATGATGATTACAATTCGTGACAAGTCAATAATCATAATATTAATAATTATGATTTATATAGATATTTCAAGAAACCTTTAAAAAATACGGAACCTATTTATAATATTTAAAGTTTCGAAAACCTTTCGTCGCATCATTAGTTTCTACAATAGAGGATACGAACACAAGAAAAAATTATCTATGCATAGGCACAAGAAAAAAAATAGTGTTCTTATGTCATGATTGAAACAAGCTAAAATGGTCGTTAAAATGACATTCGCAGAATTTGAAAAAGCACTTACAAGTATCATTATTCAGCTTTTAAACTTATGAGAATAAAGTCAATGATAATGATTTACAATTTATATAACGGTCTGTTATGATAGTCTGTGACTATAATACACTCATGGACTAAAAAATTAGCGCACCAAGAAATAATTGCGGGATCGTATCGAAACTTGCAATGAAGGTACATGTCGGGGAGATATGCAAATGATTAGAAATGCAGCGTGATTGCGCATTACGTATAGCCGGTAGAGGGTGTTGAACATCGTACTCTGTGGAGTATAAAACGGGTAACCAAAGCTTGTTTGAGTGTGCTGAATCATTTACAAAGGAAGAGCTGAGATAGACATGCCATTACGCCGTGTTCGAAGACAATATAAGCAGTTGTCGCAGTTTGAGAGGGGGATAATCGTCGGGATGATGGAAGCTGGGTGGTCAGCTAGGCGAGTAGCTCGTCAATTAGGCCGCTCTGATTGTGTTGTGAGGAGGTGTTGGGACCAGTGGACCCGAGAGATGTCATGTACACGAAGACCAGGCTCAGGACGCCCTCGACAGACCAGTCGTCGAGAAGACCGCCACATCGTAAGAAATGCACGCGTACAGCCAACTGCTTCATCGGCCGCCATCCAGGCACAGGTAGCACCTTCACTAGGGGCCTCTGTGTCTTCTCGAACCATACGAAGGCGCCTGGCTGAAGGACAGTTGGTATCGCGGCGCCCATTACGTGTGCTGCCCTTAACGCCCACCCATCGACGTCTCCGTTTGGAGTTTTGCCGCGCACGAGGAAACTGGACTGCAGCGGAATGGAACCAGGTCGTCTTTAGCGACGAATCCAGATTCAATCTCGGCAGTGATGACAATCGTGTTCGTGTGTGGAGAGCCCGTGGTGAACGCTTCAATCCTGCCTTTGTTGTACAGCGACACATCGCTCCCACAGCTTATGTGATGGTATGGGGTGCCATTGCCTACAATACACGGTCACCCCTAGTATTGTTCCGTGGCATCATGACAGCCCAGCGGTATGTTCATGAAATCCTGCAACCACATGTGTTGCCACTCATGCAACGGCTCCCAGGAGAAATTTTTCAACAAGACAATGCTCGGCCTCATACGGCAAGGGTGTCACAAGACTGTCTCCGCACTGTTACTACCCTTCCTTGGCCTGTCCGATCCCCAGATTTGTCTCCAATCGAGCATATCTGGGATCATTTGGGGCGACGAGTTGGGCATCCCACGAGTTTGAACGAACTAGAGGCAAGGTTACAGCAAATATGGAACAAAATGTCTCAAGACATCATACAGAACTTGTATGACTCAATGCCCGATCGTATCGCATCGTGCATTCGCGCTAGAGGGGGTCCAACGGAGTATTAACTCCTCCGTTCTTTTGCCCTTTTCTCTGAAATAAATTATCCTTTTTCTTTGATTTTCTTATCATTTACTTATATCAAAGTAGTCATTACGTATGTAAAATTTCGTTTCATTTTGACGACTCCTTCTTAGTGCGCTAATTTTTTTGTCCATGAGTGTATAAATAATCCCTCCTATTCATAATTTTGTAAGAAAATATTTCTATAAGTATTTTTGTTGTTCTTAATGATAATTAACAACAAACAAGTTTGCGAAGAGATAATTTAAAATACGACTTTCTCAACTCGCCAGGGTAGTTTAATGCGTCCATCGAGATATCTATGGTTCAAGTCTCTTCAGTGGCAAAATGTTTACTACGAAAACCAATACGATTAATGTGAATCCCACTATAATGCAAAATTATAAAGTTAAAATAATTTTGATATGATAAATTAATTTATCGTGTCAAAAATACGTGATAAACTGGTCATACCATTCTTAGACTTAAAAGGTAATTTTAAAACGTATTTTATTGCACGAATAATTTTTGCCCAGTATAGCCGAGAAGAAGATGGCTGTCATCTGAAGGATGCGTTCTAAGGGATGCGTTCTGTACGTTTTGCGCATAACATTTTGTAACATAGGATTATATTCCTCCATAACGGTCCTTTGGGAAGCAAAATTTCAGACGCTAAAACCATCCGTCGTCGCGAGGTATAATTTTGGCAGCGTGCCAAACCCAGTCTATATCGCTTGGGAAAGTAGTAAACAGTTAAACAGAAAAATGCCAAAATGCGTCAAAATTTCGACACACACACACACACACACACACACACACACACACACATATATATATATATATATATATATATATATATATATATATATATACTAGCTAAACACCCGTGCTTCGCTACGGAGTACATTCAAATTAAATACAACAGCCAATGTATGCAATTAGTGCCTATATATATATATATATATATATATATATATATATATATATATATATATATGTATAAATCGCAACTAAATATTTTTATAGACAAAATAGTGTAGAAGAAAATATTCAAATTAAACACAACGGTCAATGCGTGCAATTAATTTGTATGTTTAATATCCATAAAACATACTAATTTGAATTAAATTCTTAAAAAAATTTCCATCTCAATTAGTATAGTGGTTAAATTTATCTTTTACCTTATTTTTTTTTTGTCAATTTACTTCGTTGTTATGCACGTGACGCAAAATTAATTTGAAGTATCACAAAAAGAAAAGAAACCGCGTGATCAGCTTTTAATAAATTAAATTCTAATAATTACAAGATAGAAAGAACTTTTTATATACCACTTTCAGTAAATTAATATTTAGAAAAAATATTAGTTTACCGAAAAGCTTTCGATTTGTATTTATTTAGTATTTCCTGCGTTTAAATGTAGTGACGGAAGACTGCAAGAATTAAGCATTAAATCAAAGCCACTTATGATTTTAGTATTTCAGACTTTGGGTGGATAGCTTAATTTGTTCGAGTATTAAACTGCTCATGTGTTAAAGGCTAAAAGAAAGAGTTAACGGGCCGTTCAAAATTCCGTTCCATCATTGTTGTTGTTGTTTCTAATGCCCCCTGGTCGGAAGTATTCCGAACCAGATCCATATAGGCTAGCGGGCCGAGGGGTGCGGCCCAGGTTTATAATGGCATCACATGGGTCGGAGTCCAATTTAGCCAGGTTCCACCTTCATTTTGACCGAGCACATCCAGGGGCGACATCTGGGGGGATTGTACCCTCTTTCACCCTATCTGACCACATAGAGGGACATTTCGGTCTACGGATTTAACATGCACATATCCGGCCTGGACACTGAGGTATTTAATCGCGCTTGTTGGGATTCGATTCGAGCACCCTCAGCACCGAAAGCCAACGTGCTAACTTTATCATAGGAGCCCCATATAGGTGCACCAACATAGCTCTGTATTAGGGGAGAGAAACAAGAATATCTAAGCCTTAGCCGGGATACGAAATATGAAACTTATACCATCGAATGTTTCCAGACTTCGTTACTTCATAAATGAAATTGTTTTGCATCAACCGAAAATTTATCAAGCTTTCATGTACTGTCTCGTTTATGATACATATTCTTTACAGCTGCTTAACACATGACAAAAGTTGCAAATTCTTTGGTGAAATTGCTTTTTCTGGCCAAGTTGGCCTTGTGGTACAGCGCGCTGGCTTTCGGTGCTGAGGGTGCTCGGATCGAATCCCGCTGAAGTGCCACTGAAATACCTCCGTTTGTGTCGTCCCTTCATAGCGGGTAATGCTGGTCCGCCTATATGGTGCCCCCATAATAAAATGGCCAGCAAATCTGCGGTGAACAAACAGGCGAATGTCTAGCGATAAGTGCCTCTGCATTGGAGAGAAAAAAAACTCTTTCTTTTTACTTATAACAGAAAATATAAAGTAATCTCATTTTAGAATTGCTGCCTACTTCATATATTCGCCTCCCATAAGGAATCAAAAAGCCGATAACAAGCATTTTGTTTCACTTATGTTACTGGAATATAAACTGATGCAATCGTTCAAGTATCTAGCATGACATAAATAATTCATGGGACTATTTAACTCTGTGGCAAAAAATATTTATATTTTCGGGCATTTATAGAGGGTTAACATCATCTGAAAACCCAGATATTCTTAACCCACCTTCCTTGACGAAAGCTGTTTGCGGATAACATTATCTGAAAGTATTTCCTTGAAGAAATTCGGATATCTATATCTGTAGATCGTGATTTCAGATTAGCTCAAGCGGGGAACGTTCAAAATTTCTTTTGAAGTTTAATTGTTGAGGTACTTTCCTCACAGACAAACTGAAGAACAATGGACATTTACGTTCATCGATTTTTGTAATCGAAATCAAATTTTGTAACTAAAACGTCGATGATTTTTATGTCTTTCGCAAATTATAATGTATTTTTTTACATTTGTCTTATAATTTTAACCAGCCATCAGATGAGAACGCAAAACTGGATCATCATGATTGGCGGAAGAACCAGGCTGAAGGAGATTATACCGTTGCCAGTTAGAATTCAAAATTTTCAAAGAGCAACTGAACTATTGTTCACAAATCGTTGAACTAGAATTTTGTTCAGTATTGAATTGCAAAAAAAGGATTTTTTCTAACTACTTACACATAAGATATTCTAAAGGCGTTTCTCCGAGTGTGGGAGAAGCGATTTGAAATCCCCATCAACAGAATTTGGTCATCATGCTTTAAACAGGCATCCATCAAATGCACCACGCTACATTGAGTATGCCGCCAGACCGTGAAAGCAGATTATAGAATTGATATACCTCCAGACAACGCCATTATTTGTGAAGGAAAATACAGCGCTGCGAAATTAGCGAGAATATTAGTCATTGTGCTAGTGAATTCTGATTTCGCTCTCACAAAAAAAAAGTATAAAAACATTGGCAAAAAACATATGGAAGTTTCCTCATCCAGTAATGCTCTCAGTGGGTGTTGGGTAGATAATTTCCATACCTCCGGCGATACTTTTCCGATTCCTTAAAGAAAATTAGAAAACTGAGATCGGCTTGTCCCATGTTCTATTAAAGGAATTTTTGCTAAATAAGGAAATTTTATAAGTTGTTTGAGGGGGGAAGTCTTGACAAAATAAGAGAAAGAAAGTACTTAAGTGCCTTAAGGTTTTAACTTTCGAGGCTTGTATTTCTCGAGTAAAGCTTTCTGGAGCCATTCGCTTCTGCAAAACGCTTCCGTTATTATTTTGGATGTTTGTAGGAAGTAGGTGAATTTCGTAATATGCGCAAAATAACGTAAGATGTTGTTCAATAGTTTACATGCATTATCATCCGCCAAAACCGTGTCGCAATTTCCACCTTAACAATCAGTTAAAAGATTATTCAAAAATGTGGTAACCTCAAGAGCACGTGTCCACGTGTCGCGAGATAGTGGGTGTAAATTTTCTTACATCGATGGGAGTACCCGTGTAATGAATTTATCAACTTTATGTTGCAATCTTTTCGGATTATGTAAAATGGAGACGCATTTTTATTTTGTGGTATATCTATAGGGTAAGGGCGGGGGAGATTTCTATACGTGCTTACAAACCGTATGGAGGCCAGAGGTAGCCCAGTGGTAGCGTGTTGGCTTTCGGTACTGAGGGTGTTCAGATCGAATCCCGACAAGTGTCATTAAATACCTTCATGTCTAGGCCGTATAAGGTCATGTTAAATCCGTAGACCAAAAAGTCCTTCTTTGAGGTCAGTGGTTGGGGAAGGTACGATCCCCCAGATGCCCCCCTTGGGGGTGCTCGGTCGCAATTGAGGTGGCACCTGGCTAAGTCGGACTCTGACCCTTGTGGTGGCATTATTAACAAGAGCCGCATCCCTCAGCCCGCAAGCCTATATGGACCTGGTCTGGAATACATTCCGGCCAGGGAGCATAACAACAACAACAACAACACACCTATGGAATTTTTTTGCCAAAATTCTACATCAATCACTTTTCACCAAATGCTTTTTGAAAGAGATTACACAAGACAGAGACAAGCAAAAACTAACACTTGATAAGATAAAAATTTTTTCAAATTTCTTACTTTACCCCTCTCATGTGAAGTTACGGATGTATTGTAATAAAGATAAGAATGTGGGATCGAAAAAGAAGTGGGAACTATTATAAGAGCTTATATCTAAAGCATAAATAAAAATTTCAAAAAGTCAGCAGCTGTTTTGCGGTCGTGCGCTCCGTTCTTCACAAATTCTTACAGACAGTTAGAGGAATTGTGAAGTGGCATGCCAGATAAGATTAAGTCAAATTAAAGAGATTAGCATTAGAAAAATTTGTTTAACCTTTTTACAGCGTTCTATGTAGAAACTCTTTGATGATTGCTTGGAATCTCAAATAGATTATGTGCCTAATATATATATATATATATATATATATATATATATATATATATATATATATATGTGTGTGTGTGTGTGTGTGTGTGTGTGTGTGTGTGTGTGTGTGTGGCGTGTGTGTGTCTGATGTATTGAATACATATTCCCGCATGCTTATATCATTGATAGAATCATTGATGAATTATTTTTAAAAAGCAAATAAAAAGCACAAAATTTAGAGCTAAACGACGAAAATATCAAGCTTAACGATTTTAAGCAAAAAAGTACTTTTCAAAGGTTTGATTTTCAAAAAAGATACTCTATTTGAAAACCGAAAAAACCGCGAAGAAGGGGTAATACCAAACTGAACAAAAACAAAATAGCATAGTATAAGAAAAGCAAGAAAAGACACAGAAAGGAAAATATAAATACATTCAAGGAAAAATAACTACAAAAAATTAAATTATTAATAGAGGTGAAAGACATAAGTAAAGAATAATTAGAGAACACCTCAAAATAAAATTATATATATATATATATATATATATATATATATATATATATATATATATATATATATAATATATATATATATATATATATATATATATATAATATATATATATATATATATATATATATATATATACATACATACATATATATATATATATAGTGTGTGTGTGTATGTTTTTATATTTACACGTGTGTGTGTGAGAGAGAGAGAGAGTAAAATTTTAAAAACTTATTAAATAATATAAGTATATAAAATGTAATTTAAAGTAGATTGCCAAGTGAATGGAATGCAAAGAATAGAACCGCTGCCATTGATTAGAGCTGTGATTTTCAACCTTTTTTTCATCACAGCACACTTTTAATAATTTAAAATTTTGGCGGCACACTAACAATAAGATAAATTTAAAAGAATTTTACTTGGATAATTACTTGATGTACCGATAATATATTTTGTAAAAATAGCATACAAAATAATTCGCAGTTACTACAGTGCCGCGGCACAGTGGTTGAGAATCACTGGATTAGAGTGTTTGCAGTTATTGTTGTCGTATGTCTCTGGGGTTCACACCACGAGATCCTAATCCGGAGTGAATATGAAGAGAGAAGACAGGAAATAAAAGTATACACAAACATAGAAGAATTTTTTTTAAAAATATGTTTGCAGTGTTAGTAGTAAAAGTAATGATAACGAAACAGTTTTCCCGCTGATATGTGAAGTGACAACGTTCTCTTAAAAACCATGATTTTCGATGTAGGTTCGTGTGGCATCTGTGGTATAAGGCGGTTTTAAACCTCATAAATTCGGACAAAGGGCTCTCTTTCAGTTGAGAATTTAGAAATTTAATTTTGATTGCATCCATTACGTCCATTATTATTATTATTATTATTATTATTATTATTATTATTTAAAATCAGTAAAGCCAGGAAAAGTAAAAAAAAAAAATATTATTAGATACTGTCAAACATACATAAGTTGTTATTGTATGCTGAACCTTTTTGAAAAAATTAAATGCAAACATTTCTTTGGCGAGCTTTTTTAAAATTTTTTAATTTTTTTTATTTATTTATTAATTTTATTTTTTAACTTAGGCTTTATTTATATGGGCAGAGTTGACATACGGTGAAAGGCAAAGTGGTGTAAGTCACATTTTCAACTTTTTTTAATTTGAGGGCAAAAATGTAATCTTCATGTTCAATTTATAGTGTAATTGCAAATAATTATTATTTGCAATATTATAATAATTATTATAAATTATAATTTGTTCAATTTATACTGGAATTTTTTGTAGTTTTTGCAGTAAAACGCTTTGGACTTACACCACTTGACTTACTGACTTACACTACTTTGCCTTTCACCGCCTCATATATATATATATATATATATATATATATATATATATATATATATATATATATATATATATATATATATATATGTATATATATATATATGCATGTGTATACATATATATAGACTAGAGCAAACAGATAATTTATTAGGTCTTACAAATTCCAAAAACCGAGTAACTAACGAAGTTGCAGTAAACCTACGGATTTTGTTACTCCTTTCGAAAAACTGTTTCAAAAACTGAACTACAGCACTTTCGTTTATCCCTCCTACATCATCTCGGATGAACCCCACTGTAAACCACTTTTTTTTTTGTAACAACGAATCCGTGACAGGGTTATTTTTGATGACTGTGGTGGTTAGGGAGTCCGGTAAGGCAAACACATCAGGGGATGAAAATAGGTACTTACAAGACGGGTGGAATGGGGACGAGGATATTACCGATCGTACGATGCTTTCTAAACTTTGGCAAAGGTTCGTCAACACGCTGGCAAAATTAATTAGTAGAAGACGACTCGACCAGCTGAGTGGATTTTCTTCCTTGTCAAATCTGTTCTTTAAAAATGACAGAATGAAAAGATAATGATTGGACTTCCCACAAAAAAAAAAAAAAATTCTCTTAGGTTTTTTTTTTCTTTCTTTTTTTACTTTTTAAGAATTTTTCTTTTTGTATTTATTTTCTTAGAAAGTAGAGTAATGAACAATTATCGTGTTCCTTGCTTTCCCAGAAAAGTACTCTCCGCTCATTCAGTTCATTCTACTTTGTGTTTATAAAATTGGTTAATATATGCCGGATATTACCTTAGGAAAAATAACGCCCTTTTACTAATTTAATAATGTAATATTAACTTGAAAGCAGGGTCAGACAAGTGGTCCCCTTTTAGACTAATTTGTTTGTCGGGAACACGTCCACGCATGCGTATTGTAATGCTCTTGACCGTGCACATAAATAAATATTAATTACTCACACACACACACACACACATATATATATATATATATATATATATATATATATATATATATATATATATATATATATATTACTCATGGAAGTATGTCGACTCTGCCCATATAAAAAAAGTAAATTAGTACTGAATAAAAGTAATTAGAGTAAAAAATTAATATTATTACATATTTTTTAGGATTCATAAAAATTGTAACTATTTTGATGGTCGCCTCTAGGATCTTGATGTATAAATTTTAAACCAAGTCTTTTTACAGCAATAAAGGCTACACTTATTTATAAATTGCGCATTAAAGATACACTAAAGACCTTTGAAAAATATAATTTCGTCTGTCCCGTTTTGCCTCGATTTGCTTATATGGTTTTCTTGTCTCATTTATATTCCTAGACGATATCAGATATAATTTAGCGCTGTTTTTTGGGGGAAAACAAATTCGAGTAGATCATAAACGCTAAACACCGAAGAAATCAATGGTTAACGTAGATTCTGTTTCTAATTCTCGCATTACCTTGCTGAAGTTAGCACATTCCTTTTTTAGAATATATAATCTGCAGAGAATACAATTTGGCACCTGTTGTCTATGAATTTCGCGCAATATGTGAAAGTTGTAATGTAAATAGAATTTGCTTACGCATCTTAATCTGCTGTTTGAATGGCAACTACTCGATGGATTTCACAACTCAACGGGAAACATTTTCAATCATTATCCGGCAAAGTCTAGAGGAGAAAAAATTAACTTTACAACGAAGACTAAACATTTTTTTTTTCTTTCTTTTTTTTGGGGGGGCGGGGGGGGGGGGGCAAGTTTAAGTCAATTGCGTAAAAGAGAATCTTAACGTGTTATATATATACAGTGATTTCCGCTTATAAGAATCACGTTTGTTATTACTGTTTTTGATTCTTATAAGCGGTTGATTCTTATAACCGAAAGTTTTTGGACAGAAACACACACACCTATATATACATATATTAGATAATTTACCATAAAATACTCTTTAATTTACATTAACTATCTTTTATTAAAATTATTTTTTATAGTTTTAAAAATACAACTTAATTTTTAGACCTATAAGTAGATACACATGATTCTAGTAAGAAAAGAAGAAAATACAATATTTGTTACAAGTTACAACATACCTGCTTAACACTTTTAACATTTCAACTACAGGAAGGGAGCAAGAAAAAGTTTTCTACGGTAGTTTGACATAAGTTTTCAGAAGGCTATTCATACCTCTTTCAATACTTATAGTCTCAGACGAAAATTTACTCGGACGGGTAAAGTTGCCCCCGGGTCAAGCTAATAGGACAGTGTTGTGGTAAAGCGTTTAAGGGGAAACTATTATGTTATGTCTAATAAAGAAAGGAGTAAATTTTACGACTATATTCCATCCCATCTTATCAATCTTTCCTTAAAAAAAAGAAAGAACTTCGTGCCTTTTGAGGGTTTAAGTAGCTTTTTTGGAAAAAATGAAAGGAAAGCGAAGAGTGTAAACTGATTCTTGAAACCGGTGGATTGATTCTTTAAAGCGAAAATTTTAACATGGAAATAATTCATTTGTTTTTGTTTTCACGATATTGATTCTTATAAACGGTTGATCCTTATAACCAGTGATCACTATAAGCGGTGGTTACTGTATATATATATATATATATATATATATATATATATATATATATATATATATATATATATATATACATTAATTTTCTTACTTTACAAAAGAGAGATTTTAAATGAGTCAACTAATGAAATAGAAGGAAAGAAGCCATAAATATTATTAAAATATTGAAAATATTGTTAATGCCGAGATAAATATAAAAAAAAATGATTACGGTGGATCCATGGCAAAAGGATCCATCGTAAGCTGAATTGTCCGAGACTTCGCTGAGTTGTTCTCGACTGTTTACGTTAAGGCTGTTGTGTACTAACCCTATTGGATTCCCTCACCTCGATGTTAACCTATGAAAAAAAGTCGTCTACTATTTACAGCTGCATAAATGCTGATAATTCAATAAAAATGGTATTTTTAGACAACCTGAACTTTTCTGCACTTTGCAACAGGATTCATTTCATAAATTTCCCCCACCAAAGGAATTTATGAGCGTTTAAAGCACACTATACCAGATTTTTTTTTCTCCGAATAATTTAAATTTTAAAATATTATTTGCATTTTTCTAGAACGAAAAATGCCGCAATTTGTAAAATTTCTTTTTTTTATTACGGAGAACAAGTTTAAAAAAAAAACTTTAAATTCAAGTCGGCAATCCATGGACACATTTTCTCCATAGGTTAACATTGAGATGAGCGTATCCAAGAGGATTAGTACACAGCAGCCTTAACTTTAACATTAGAGTATCAAAGGCTTGCAAATGACTCTGAGAAAAGAAAGAGGAAAAACACAAACAAACATGAAGGGACATTAGAAGTACCTTTTATTAGCTTTATACCATGTACAGTATTGGAGTTGGTAATCAGTTGGAAATAAGATTGAAACAAATAGATGACACTCAAAAAAGCGACATTATTTTGATTTCATAAGAAAAAGAGACAACTAAAAGAATAATTTTTATGAGTGACTCTTAAACATTTCGTATTAAAATCGAAAAACATAATACCCTACACTTGACATCAGGTCGACGATGCTCGAATAATTCTAGTTTTCGGAACCACTCTGCGACGCTTTATATTGCTGTAAGTAATTGAGTTATATGGTGATTCGAATTCAATTTCCTGTACGAAAGATAGACTTGGATTAAATAAAAGGAATGAGTTATCAAATTAGGAATAGGACATAAAAACTTTTCTAAGAGGAATACGCACTGAATATGTGCATAAATACATACTCACAAATTTCAAACGAAAGGTAGCTCTAGACCAAAAAATAATCCTTCAAAATAATTCTTATTTTGAAAACTAAGCACATTAATAAAAAGGCAGTTCGTTATAAAAAACAATAAAAGTTTATTAATATATTATCAATGTTCTAAAGTAGACACAGATATCACAGACACATATGAAATATTTTAATATCGTCGGGTAACTTTTATAAAAAAGATAGCTCTGTTTATTGCATTAGTATACACTATCTACCAATAAATATTAAGACACATGTGAAAGAAAAACAAAAGGAAAACAAAATTTATTCATATTCAATAGTTGATAGAGCCTCCACGAGAGGCAATTACAGCCTCAACCCTCCGGGGCATGCTTTCCACAAGTCCTTGTATGATGGCTAGTGATATTTTCTTTCACTCGGCTTGGAGAAGACATGTAAGTTCAGTGGCGTAGCGAGAGGGGGGCAAGGGGGTCTATCATGCCCCGGGCGCCACTTGCAGAGGGGCGCCAAATGGTACCTTGACCATTGGTGGTACCTTGGTCCACTGTACCTTGGTACCTTGTCCAATGGTACTAAGACCATTGGACCCTTTGGTCCCCAAGACCATGAGGGGCACCAAAAAGGTATCGTGCCCCGGGCGCCAGTTATGCTCGCTACGCCACTGTGTAAGTTCCTTCACCGATTTTGGACGGTTGTTGCACCCCTTAATTTAGCGATCCAACTCGTCCCAGAGGTTCTCTATAGGGTTCAGGTCTGGGCTCTGGGCAGGCCAGTCCATTCGGTTAACCCCATTGTCGCCATACCAATCCATGGTTGACCTAAAAAATGACAGCTGGCGCTGTCGTCCTGGAAGTAACATGGGTCCACCCCGTTAAACTGCCACAACGTAGGAAACACACTGTCATCCAAAATAGTGCAGTAGGCGTCGGCGTTGAGCTTAGCATGAATTGGGACCAAGAGTCCCGGTCCATACCAGGAGAAACACTCCCAAGCCATAATTCCACCTCCACCGAACTTTATTATGGGCACAATGCATTCTTGCAGGAGGCGTTCTCCAGGCAGACGCCAGACCCAGACCCTGCCATCCGAACGGTAGAGGGTGAACCTTGATTCGTCGCTCCAGAGAACCCATTTCCACTGATTTAGGGTCCACTTTCGACGTGCTTTGCACCACATTAACCAAGCAGCGCGGTTGGACTTTGTGATCAAAGGCTTATGCACGGCAGCACGAGCATGAAAATCAAGTAGATTTGCTTCCTTGCGGATGGTATTCATCAAAACATCACTCCAGGATACTTGCTGAAACTCCAGGAGTATGTGGGACATCGGTTGGGTGCGGTTCTTCCGAATTTCTCTGGACAGCACCGTCGGTCTCTATCTCACAGTTTCGTGGGTCTGCCGACTCGGGGCACATTCTGACAATTACCGCTCACCTTCAACTTCTGAATCACATAGACCACCGTCGATTTTGAGTAATTCAGCTCGCTAGATATGCCCCTTAAGGATCAGCCATTTCTGTGATACTCGACGATTACACTTTTCTCGAAATCAGATAACTCGGCACTTCGTAGCATCTTGCATGCGACTAATGCCAATGTCGTTTCCTACATGATATTGAACGGCGGAGGGCGTGATGTATATCAGAACCGCAGATATCGTCATTTGCATGGGTGCCCAAATACTTATTGGTAGATAGTGTACCAAGGAGTTCTGAGACAGAGGTTTTACTTTTATTAAAAGACCTTTTAGAAGGACACACTATGTGCAATTCATTTCCTTTCATAGATAATCCAAAAGTTCTTAATATCCAGTCATACAGGCACATCAGTTTTAAGGGGACTCACGACTCTTAAGTTGTGGAAATAAGGCATATTTTCACACTTTTTGACTCTTTGTAACTATTTCAATTTACTCTCAATTTTTCCAAATTTTATGTATATGATAAATTCATATATTTATTTTAATAAACAAATTTTCAACTCTCAAAATAATTTAAATTTTTTTTTAAATGCTTTAGATATACATTGTTTTTTAAGCATTTTTATTGTATACTGGCTTGGGCGCAGAACTTTTAAATTAATTTTACACTTAAATGTATAAGTCCTGTTTTATATTTAAAATAAATAATTCAAAATACAATTGAACATAAAACATTCAACATTAAAATATTTTTAAATTTTTTTAAAACTGCTCAAAATATACTTAAAATTTCCTTAAATTTTTGCA
Source organism: Dolomedes plantarius (assembly GCA_907164885.2). Taxonomy (NCBI): domain Eukaryota; kingdom Metazoa; phylum Arthropoda; class Arachnida; order Araneae; family Dolomedidae; genus Dolomedes; species Dolomedes plantarius. The sequence goes on along the minus strand of OU015491.1, from coordinate 176,114,924 downwards.
TTAATTTACCCCTAAAAAATTAACAAAATGTGCAGTGGTTGCAATAATTCTAGTTCAGACGCAATAATATAACATGATTATGCAGTGATAAAAATTTCATGGAGTTATGTTTCATATTTTTTGAGATATCAGTTGCGGAATGATGCAAAATTACATTTTGAGAAAAATGAGTTTAAAATTTTTCTTATCATAAACTTGATTAGTAATTAAATATTTAGAATATTAATATCTCCGGAACTAAGCGGAATATTTTCATGCGGTTTGCTTAATTTTGTTCAGAAATGATCAGGCTTTAACATATATTTTTTTTTCAAAAAATCGAATGTTTTAAAGATTTAAGGGTAGTGAGTCCCCTTAAACTAGTGGTCTATGAATAGAATTGATCACTCTGGTCACGATTAAGTTAATTAATTCACTTTTAAAGATTAAAAATCTCTAATTCTTTATTTCCAGATTCTTCTTTCATCAGCTATAAAAGCCATCTCTATTTACCTTGCGAATAAAACTTGAGAGAGAAATTACATTTTATAACTATTCCTATGTACATGTTTTGTTAAGCCATTAATAAACATAGATAAAAAGACAGAAAACAAAAATGGTTCACTTTGGGTCTCCTTGCAAATAATAATAAGCCTTAATAACGCACAGACCAGTTCAGAGATATTAACTTGTTTAAATGAATTAAGAAAAAAAAAGTCATTCTCTAAGTGTTGAAATAAAAATATATACATGGTTTCAAGGTGATTGTAGACTTACTTTTTGTTGTTTTCAATGTGACAGAGTCAGTACTGGAAGTAGGGATGCCGTATTTCTACCCAAAAACGAATATACCACATCGTAAAAATATTATTATGAACAATCCTATTAATTATACAACATAAATTGTCAATAGTTTAGAAACTAACACAGTTTTCATTCCAGATGCGACTCGCCATTTTGTTTCTTTTGCTGGGAACAAGTATGGCATGGTCTAAGAGGCAACATAAACCAAAGGATTCAACAGTTGCTGAAGGTCCTGAAGTTTCCGCGGAATCAAAGATAAGTCCTCGGTACTCAGACGAACACAAAGCCTCTCACGGATATATTTTGCACGAGGATGACCACAGGGACCATCACGGTCAAGCTGGAAACGGCCAGGCTGAAGAGTATATTGACAGCGAAGAGCAGAGTTCCCACAAAGAACAAGAGGAAGCTGTAGGAAATGAAGAGTCAGATAAGACTATAAAAGATGATCAGTACGACGATCATTCTGCAAAGGGTGGTCATCAACGATTTGAAGCAGGTATATTTTGTCCTTATAAAGTATAATAACTTAAGACAGTAATATGTTGAAGTGGTTTTTAGTAAGTTTATATATATATATATATATATATATATATATATATATATATATATATATATATATATATATATATATATATATATATTTAAAGTTTACCTAAGGTAAAGAAAGTCTGTGAACATTGAACTCTCGGATTCTAGGCATCAGCTTCGAAAATTTTGAGGTCAACATTTCATAATCAACTGCAAAAATGTCGCAATTTCATGACTTATTTGGTATTTTGCACCAAACAAGATATGAAGCAGAAAAATCAATTTCTCTTGTCTCTAAACTGTCCTTGAAGACAAAAAAATTGAAAATCGAATAATTACAAATAAAGAATTACGTAAAGGAGACTTTTACGTAATTCTTTACGTAAGGTAGAGAAATACGTAAAAGTCTCGGTTTCTTGAACTGTCACTCGATTTTCATATATTTCTTAATATTTTTTCCTGAGAATTACCCGTTAATTTGACAACATAATGAAAACATATAATGAAATATTGCATTAGGAAAAGCCTAGAGTTATATTCAGAAGGACAGAATTATGCATTTTGTCCCATTAACAGTGCATAGAATTATTTTCTATGCTCTAATATATTTCTATATCTATGCATTAATATATTTCTATTAACAGTGCATAGAATTATTTTCTAATAACAAGTGCCTATACTTTGTTTTTGTCGCAATGAATTACATAAATTCCAAATTTCATACGTATACTCATTGGTGACTTCAACATTTGTTATTTTCCGTGTTGGTTATAAATGGTTTAAAATTGCAAATTCTCAGAAATGCGCCCTAAAACAAAATCTCTGTGTCACTAAACTGTTGAAGAAATGCGTAGGAAAGATCCTACGTGATTAAAGAAACTAATTAATATAAATGCTGTCTAAAACTAATTAATAAATTGCGAAAACCTACTGAAAGAAGTAACACTTCAACAGCATATTTTTCCCTCTGCCATAATCATTTTTGAATTCAATGTTACTGAAAGTTTATGATTTCGTATCTATTTACAGGAGGTGCATCTTTCGACAAACATCTGAAGGATCACAAGGCTGATAATAAAGAAATCGAAAATGTTAAACAGCACGATGTCGGCGAAAAATTCGGAGGCCAGGCCACAAAAGAACATAAGCTCGGAAAAAATAAAGAAAAGAGTAAAGGACATAAGTTACACGGCTTCAAGAACGTATACCATAAGGAAGAATATGGAGACCACAAAACATTCCATGACGAATTCTTAGATTCTGACCATCAGCATAATTATGATGATCAGCATGAACACCAGGAAATGCAAGGGGGCAAATTTTCTAAAGGCTTTAAGCATGAAGGAAAGAATAAGAAGTATGATAAAGGAGACGAAAAACGCGAATGGGGAAAAGAAGACTACGATGCCAATCACGAAGGGAAACATGAAAAGGGCGGACAGTCATCAAAGCACCGTCACGGAAGCAAGAAACATCAAGGTCACTACGATGCCAATGTTCAAAAGAACAAAAACGCAGTACATAAAGTAAAGAAAGGTACTCCCCCTCCCTATGTGCATCACTCAGGCCATCATGGTCCCCATCAAGCTCAAATTCAACCCTATGTGTCTCATTACAATCCTCATCATGAACATGCGCCATCCCATCAGCACAGACCACACATCCATAGCCAAGAACACAACGTTCAATATGATGATGACAAGGACAGAAGCACTGGAGATAATGGGGGTCATCAGTACCACGAGAGTCATCACGGCAGCCATGGTAGTCATGCGCATAACCATGGAGGTCATAATGACCATGATCATAGCAAGCACTATTCTCAAGATGATAGTGACCACGACAGCGACTATCAGGAAAGAACGGCCCAGAACCATCGCCACAGAAGCCAAGCAAAAGAGCAGTTAGAGGACAAGAGCGATGATAAAATCACACATAGGCAAGAGCCAGTTGCCCTCAAACAATCTGTGTCATCTCATTTTGGCCCTCAGCAACACCGACAACCTGTATATCAAGAGAGATCCCACTTCAAACAGCCAGAGTACTCTAGACAGGAAAAGTATTCTCATCCTTTCAACGAAAGGTCCCATAACCATAATCACAGAGTGAGATACGGATTTCAGCCTCGCAATCACCATCATCACTCTCATCATCAGCATCAGGATCCACATCATCACCGCTTACAACCATTCCCAAGATTCCCAGAAGCTAACCAACATCATGGCCATCATCACCATGGCTCTCACAAGAATCATTTCAGACCCCTGACAAGCCATTATCAACAAGAACCTGTGCCAGACATTCATGCTCGCAAAACAGAACACGCCAGTGTTAGACCAAGGGATGAAGACCATCGTAAATCTTCTGAAAAGCATTATGAGTGAAGTGTGAAAATCCTCTTAGAGTAGGCTTAATTACGATTAGAGAATGTAGCAGCTCTAAATAAAAAAATTTCCAAGGATACCAGGGGTTACAGGGAACAACATATTTAACAATAGTATACTGTAAATTAATACAGGAGCTTTTCGTTAGATTTCATTTCATTAGAGATATAGAGAGTAAACACCCTCGAGCTATAGTTTAAATTTAAACACACACGCACGAAAAAAAGTCGATTTAAATTTTTAAATGTTTAACATAATTTTTTTTTAATAACAGTCATTTTTATGCGTCGTACTTTATTTTTCTAGTTTGTACTTATAGGTTAGTCAGGCTATAATTAACGAAATAAAGTTTGTACACAATTTTCATGATAAATATACTATAACTGGTACTCTTGGAGATTCCGGGGTATTATTTGAATGCCTCTTGTAAATTTTGTAATATATTTGCACATACATGTTCTGAACAATAACATTAAACATTGTAAAATCCCGTGTTATGTATTTTTAAACGTTAAAATGAAAGCGAAATTATTTTTTTACTTTGTAAAATCCTATGGGTGCCAATAATGGAATCGCTTTGTATGTGAAAATATAAATTTGTGTTGTTTGAAAAATGTGTTAATAAAAATTGTGTAACAAACTGTGTTCGAAATCTGGTCTACATTCTCTCTTTTTTAAGTCAGAAGTTCAATAAAACTTCGACAAAAAAATATTAGGAAAAAAAATATTTTATACATACGTATGTACATTAGGGAACAGTCGTAATATTTATGTTTGACCATAAACAAAAAAATAAGGAAATGCAGTGAAATTTCTCTAGCCGGCCACCCTTTTCCAACGGCCACCCCTCTAAACGAGCATATTTTATTCAGAATAGATTAAAGACTCCATAGAACCAATGTTATACAAAAACCTCTTTTCGACGACCACCTCTCAGAACAGCCACTTTTTTTTCGGAACCATTACTGGCTGCCATAGAGAATTATTTGCAAACTGGCCATTGATTGTCGGGCACATTGCGAATGGGCGGACCAAAGCCCGAAGTAGTCTAAATTCTTGATTATTTCGGGCTTTGGCCAAGTGGTTATCCATTTCGCGAATTGGCCAGCCTTCGGACTTTGGCGGTAACATATGTATATATATGCATGTGTGTAAAAAAAATTATAAGAGGTAGGTGTAAACATCTTATAACAAACCCCACGAGTACAAAGAGGCCTCCTTTAAACATAGTTTTTCTTCTCCAGTTCAAAATGTTAATGAAACTGTGAACTTCCCTTAGTGTGTTACTAGCAAAAATTGATGGAAATTTCCCGTTTGAAATTCTTTACCCTCAAGCCCATAGGCCATGCCTCATAACGAGGGGGAAACCTATCTCCAGGACTGCTGGGTATGCTGAATATGTATATTATTTGAAACTTCTATAATATCCTGAGCACCCCTTTTACCATTTAACAAAATATTATCAATGTTCGTTGATCATACATGTTGTTGTTGCTAATGCCCCCTGGTTGGAGGTTCAATTCACCAGGTCCTAATAGGCTATTGGGCTGAAAGGGGACGGCTCCTGTTTTGAATTAGAACCACAAGGGTCGGAGTCCGACTTGGCTAAATGACCGGTCCCGTAATTTTGAACCGAGTCAAGTGACGTGACCGGAACACTTGACCCCGCACCTCCAGAGGTAAATTTGAGAACTTGGAGGGCATTGCAGCCACGACCTATTTTGCGTGCCCCAGCTTAGTGAACATGGTGGTGGATTTGCAGCGACGAGCATCGAATCAGGGATGTTCAGATCAATGGCCAGCTGCTCTGGCCAACTGGGCCACCACACTCTGATCATACATAAAGGACTAATGTTCTTTTATTTTTCCTTTAACTTCAGAAATAAACATATATAATAAAAACAACAACCTCTAAAATAAAAGGACGTGTAGGCTTATTTATAATACAGAACCTCTGATGACATTCAGTATCTAATTAGGGGTGAAAATACACACAATCAGAAGTAAATTGAATCAAACTCTAAATATTAGTCATATGTACAAAAACTTTCCAAACAAAGGTGAAAGAAGTTATGATAAATGTAACTGTAAGCACATACTATACTATGTGGAAAATCTTATGCAGCAATAATGTATAATTTTTTTAACAATGCACAAATATTTTGAAAGTGTCATTAAAATGTTTTCTGGTTTTATTTATCTATTTATTTTACTGCAAAAATTATGGGTCAGGCCAATATCCAGATTAAGTTATCCCTGATAGATGTGGTGCTCCTAGGAAAATTCCCCTCCCAATCTCAGATAACCATAAGATTTTACATGAAATCAGACTCATTCCTTGAACAAGAATTTCATAGAGATCCTTGTACTTAAAAATTTCGAGAGTTAGATCTCAAAGTTATCAATGGTTATTCCAAACAAAGTAATACATATTCATTAATAACTAGTCCATTCCTAAATCCTTATGGAATTTTAAAATTCTTGCCCAAGGTGAATATAAAATTGAACTCATGGCAGTTATCCATAAAATGATCACTGAATCAACGTAAAAGGATCTTTGAATTAATTAATTGTAGAATAACAAAGTGACCATAATATATATATATATATATATATATATTAAAAAAAAATCAGATACCCTGTCTAAGCAAGTTTTCTCATGTCAAATTAGCGAAACAACACTTACAGTAAACTATAATGACCACCACATTGTATTATATAGATAACTATCAAGAGTTTTATAACGTGCTAAAATGTGAAAGCTTAACTTTTCAGAGACTTATGTTGCTGTACCTAATGCTCCTGGCTGAAAGTTCCAGACCAAGTCTATAGAGGATTCGGGCTGAGTAGTGTGGCTCTGGTTTATAATTGCACCAGAAACGTTAGAGTCCGACTTGGCTAAGTGCCACCACAATTTTGACTGAGCACCGCCAGGGACGACATCTGGGGGGATCGTACCTTTCCCACCCACTGACCTCATGGAAGGACTTTTCGGTCTACAGATTTCACGTGTCCATACCTGGCCTAATTTTATGGCACCAATAAATACCCAAAATATTTAATGGCACCATAAAATTAGGCAGCAGGGATTCGATCTGAGCACCCTCAGTATTGACAGCCGATGTGCTACCACTAGGCTACCTCGGGCCCTCAGAGACTTATAAAGTAGACTGTGTATGCAAAAAAAATGGGGAAAATAAGAAATTTGATAGTTTCATAGTAGTGAAATGATGGTGTTTGTTTGTGGTGGCAGTGGTTGGGAGAGATCTAGATCAGTGAAGCATGCAATCACAAATATGATTGATCTACAGAATGATTGAACAGAATAAGCAGATTTGTTCTGTCTATTCTGTTGAGACTTATTTGGTCTATTAGTTATATAGCAATTTATTGCATTAGATGTAGTAGAAATGAGGGGCCTAGTAGATGCTTCTAATAGTCTTTTATCATATCATAAACATCATGCATTGCATCTTGTCAATTATATATCAATGAAATCAAGTATACATGGGATAGATGTGAAATGGGCTTTAAATAGCTCTAAGCAAGTAAGTAGAAGCTGTGATATATGTGATTTTACATCACTGAAATACTTTTTTCCAGTTAATACTTGAACTTTTTTTAGTTGCCCGTCCATCAATATTTGCAAATGGAGCCTTCAATTCATTTTTAGATGATGCTTCCTCATTTTAAGATTTCTGTATTTTTCTTTATATTTTTAAAATTTCTTTAGCATTTTAGTGTGTTTCTAAGCATGTGTTAGTTGCAGTAATACTTTTTAATATCCCTACCATAATTTAATTTATGATTTGAAATTCTCAGATCATTTAAGCTATTTTATTTCAAAATTACAGCAAAATAGAGAAAATCCCCACTCAGCATTTGAAATAACAAGTGAAATCTCTGAAATTGAAATCTAAATGAAGAATCTCTGAAAATGAAATCTGAATTAACAGTATCACTGAACTTACAGCTTACAAAATCTTTTATAAAATCAAATACCTTAACATATTAATTAACATGAAAAAAATTGTTAAAGCAATGCATTGAAGTTTAATTTTAGGGAACATAAAGCATTTTCTATATATTGGAAGTAAAAAACAGAGGGTGCAGTGGCCCAGTTTGCAAAGGCATCGAGCCAGTGATCTGAGGGTTGCGGGTTTGAGGCCGGTCGCTAACAAAATCCACCGCCGTGTTCACTAATGGTGGCTGTGGCACGCAAAAGTGGCATGGCTGCAATGTCCTCTAAGTTCTCAAATTTCCTCTGGGGGTGCTGAGTCAGGTGTTCTGGTCCCGCAACTTGACTCGGTTCAAAATTCGCAGACCATCAAACGAGTGCAGTGTGGACCCACACCCTTTGGTACACCCGAGGCAATGCATGTGGCGAAGTGGTCTCACGCTTCTGGCTCCCCCCGGAGAAGAGCCTAGGCTCAGTTCTCCCAGCCATTAGAGGAAAAATAAGAAGTAAAAAACAGCAAGTCCTTCACAAATAAAAATTAACAATAGTAAACTACAAATTTACATAGGAGGACATAGTCAAAAACATCTTTCAGAGACACAGATTCCCTCCCTTTTTGAAACTCAACTAATAATCTAAAATAATTCTAAGACTTCTATGTTACCATGACTCAAATGGTTAAAATTCTGATTGAAGCAAAAAGTAAATTATAATTTTCATCATACTTTTTTTTTTTTTACCTTAACCACAAATGAAAAGTATAATACAAATCTTAGTATTTTGTACAACAAAGTCAATTGTATCTCCCCAATATTCCTATTTAATAAACTTTTGATTTGTTGTTGTTGTTGTCATGTCCATGGATAGTTCAGAAGAGAAAAGTCTTAAATAGAACCAAAAGCCTGGATAAAAGCAGCTGCCAGATCAAGTGCCTGAGGACCATAGACGAGTTCTTGCGGTGGCAAAACAGGTTTGATAAGGGCAGCTACAATGGTTGGACATCAAAGATATGTTCTGGAGAAAGCTGGGTTTCTGGACAACTTCTACAGTTGATAAAGGATCTTGTGTTGTCAGGATGGATTTTCATACCCTTAAAGTGATTAGTTTTTAGTCTAGCTATTGTAGAAGCAATTGTTCTGGGACAGTTAAAGTCCAAAATTAGTGGTTTCTTTAGAGGCTGATTGGATAATTTGTACCTGGCCATTGCGTTAACATCTGCTAGTGTGATAGAGGAAGATGTCTGGGCCAAGTTCTGTACTTCCTTGGCCAGAAAGTCAGCACACTCATTTCCTTCAATATTGACATGTGCTGGGATCCATTGAAGGGTGCAGGACTTTCCCTTACAATGAAGTTGACAAAGAAGATCACTTATGTTGTGGGTTAAGGAGGTTTCCCCATTTTTTATAGCTTCCAAGGCTGATCTTGAGTCAGAAAAGATAATGAGCAACTGGCAGGATTAGACAAATAAAGAAAAAGCGCTTCATTAATTGCAATTAATTCACTGGTGAAGTTTGATATAATAGAACCAGTTTGAATTTTGTGCAAAGTTTTTTCATTATTTGGGTAAATAAAGAAAACACCAGCATTAGGGTGGTTCAGGTGTCATCTGTAGTAACTTATGATTTACATCAGTAAAAAAAATTGTGAAAGTTTATGCCTATCAGTGCAACTCAATATTTTAGTTTACAATAATTTACATTTAAATACCATAAACTTTTTATAGAATGTTTTTACATACATTTTGAATCAGATTCAAATTTTTTTTAAATTTCTATTCAAATTTAATGACTGAAAAACTGTTAAAAAGAAATTCTTTCATATTTCCCAACCTTTATTATGAAAATAATTCTACGATGAACAATGATTTTGAATAATGCATAAATCTGATATTTACATATACCTTTTTAATTAACTTTCTTAGAAAAAAAATTAACAAATGAGGATACTATGTGAAACTTGGTTTGCTGAAGTGTATAAAAATTATATCTACATAAACATTAATCAAATATAATTATCCGCTTCGCAAATTTGTATAATGCTAGCTGAAAACCCGCACTTCGCTATGGAGTACATTCAAATTAAATACAACGGTCAATGTATGCAATTAATGCCAAAAAATAAATATATATATATTTATAATAAATACGACGATCAATGTATACAAATGGTGTAAAAAATAAATAAAATAAATATATTTATAAAAAAATTGTAAGGGATATTTTTATAGACAAAATAATGCAGAAGAAAATATTCAAATTAAATGTAATAGGACATACTAAAGAATATAGTACAGTTAATATAGTACAGTTTGAGGAACATATCTTTTATTGTATTTTAATATTTTTTTGGATAATGTCCGATTGTCTTCCGCATTAGTAAGAAAAAATATAATTTTTTGTCTATTTAGTTGTTATGCATGTGACGATAAATTTATTTAAAGTACCAGAAAAAGAAATCACGTGACCAGCATTTAATAAATTAAATTCTAAAAATTAATATTTAAAAATTCACCAAAAATCAGAAAATGGAGGTAAAGATTCGAAAAAGATCTCATTTTAAAAGAATTTTTATGGTCTTTCTCGTAATATAAATTTTATAACCCTCAAGTTATTATTTTAAATGCAAACTTTAAAAAAGTTACTAAAACAACTTAAAAATTTAATTTTAAAAAATCTAAGAAGAATTTTTACCCCTACACTATAAGAAGAATCGCCATGCAAAGTTTCAGCCCTTTAGGTCCAGCGGTTTGGTCTGTGCATTGTATGTCAGTCAGTCAATCAGTCAGTCAGTTACGAAACTGTTTTATATATATAGATAAGCAATTTAATAACAGAAGTAATAATTTGAGTTTATAGGAATATCTTTTACCTATTTATTTAAATGTATTTGAATGGATATGTACAAAAATGCCAAAAAAAATCAAATTAAGAGAAAAAAATCACGAGAATTCTGAGGGTTTTTATTCCTTAAATTATCATAAACATACATAAAAAAGCAACTACTTAATTATTTTCAACAAATTAAAAACTACATATCACAAAAATAAACAAAGAATTAAAATTAAAATTTTCCTGGAGAGATATAAAAATATCTTAAGACAATGTGAAATACCTGTATCACATAAAAGCTTAGTTGTTTAAAACACATACACTGTCATGCATAAAAAGCAACTAATTTATGATTGTTTACCAAAAATAAATATGCCCCAGCATAGCTTACATCAGTGGTACACAAACTTTTTTCAATTATTACCCACTTCCTTTCAATAAAAAATTACATAACCCCAATGAAAGTTTTTTCGTTCAAGCAAAATTTTAAAAATTAGGTAATTGTTTACAAGAACAGAAAACAGAAATTAGTAAATTTTGACAAACTATTTTAAAACTCCAGATTTGAAACCCAGTCTCACACTCATAAGTAGATGTAACTGGAAAGACTGGATCATTAACACAACCGGAGCCTTTTACTGACAGAGTTTTTATTGTAAGACCATTTGACACCTTATTTAATAATACATTACCACATATTTTTAACATATAAAATATATAAATAAAAATATCAAAAATATGTAATTATAGAAAATTTAAAGCATATTTTTTAATTAATTGATTCAATAGGATATAAACTGACTTCAGACTATCCACAACCTTCCAATTTTTTATTGACCCCCACTGTGTGTTGTGACTCACAGTTTGTACACCACTGGGTTACATAGTAAAGGCATTTAAAAAACATATCAGTATGGCATATTAGCACAGTTGTTTAAAATAAAATAAAATCTATCATTTAAAGCAATAACAACAAGCACCAATTCATTCATATCACCAATAAATGTCCAGTAAATTTCATGGTGATAAAAACAAAGTTTATATATATATATATATATATATATATATATATATATATATATATATATATATATATATATATATATATATATATATAATGTATTAAAAGTTAAAAACAGTTCTAGAATTATTGACAGTAATAAATACCTTTGTGTACCAACATGGTGTAAGTACATTTTATTATATTTAAAATAGTTATGCAAATAGTTACATACAGAGGCACTAATTTGTTAAAGTCTGACAGTGCAATATGAATATCAAAACATTGCAGTAACAGTTAAAACTATCTATAGTAAATATGCACAAAGACTACATTTAGGAGAAATTTTAAAGAACATAAAAAATAAATTCTTAAGATGACTACCTTATCATTTATTTTTGTAGTAACAGTATCTGCTGTGCTAAAAATAAACACTTAATATTAAAAACTATAAATATATAATTTTAAATTTAACAATTAATCATCAAATTGATGTCAATTTGCTTCTAAAAATAACTACTTTAATCAGAAGTTTAAAAAATAATTTTCATATAAAAACTTTCTTCCATTCATGTAAGAGTATAGTAGCATTTAAAGTTTTAAAATCATATTAAGTAAACATATATATTAATTCATTTGATAACATGGAATGGTGGAGAGCTTCTCTATGAAATATATATATATATATTGTATAGGGTAAGAAAATATCTATACATTTAAACAGTATCACTGAAATCTTTTTTAATTTTATTAAAATTCAAAATTCATTTATGACACCTGCTCATAAAAATAAAAATTATAATAAAATAATATTTTTCCTTATCATATATTTACTGAATTAACAATAATAAAGAAGATATGTAAATTTTCTAACAAAATGCATACACCAGTTGTGCGTTACATAATTCTGTAATTTTAAAAAATACACAAGTTTACAACATTGTGACTAGAAGTTAATAAATTTATTCAAGCATGAATAGACAAAAAAAAAAAAGGTTGAAAAACTGTCAGATTTTGGTCCATGCAATGAATGAACAAGACTCGTTTATCAATCTGAAAGTAAAAATACATCATAATTTAACAAGCGACTATTGTAAACATAAGGATATACTTTTTGTTCCATTTAGCTCTTATTCCTAATTATATTGCCTATAATTTACATCATACATAAAGCTAACAGAATTAATAAAGAAAGATAATTATCATCACAAAAAAAGACAAAAAATAGAATACACCCATTCCTCAATTTACGCAGTTTCGGTTTAATGATTTTTTTTCCATACAAGAATTTTCCGTTAGCACTACTTAACAATAATACATGCATAAATTTATCAGTAGGCATAGGATAATTTTATCACCATCAGCATTTTATATCCCCCATGGTTTGTTTCCTTAGATTCAATTTACAGTCGATTCCAGTTAATCGGACCACATCAGGACACTATCATTTTGGTCCTAATAACTGGATGGTCCGATTACACGAACATGCATAATATTAAGCTTACACAATAGGATTTGTTTCAGTTCTCAAAGATTCAGTCCAAATAAGCGACTGGTCCGATTAACCAGTGGTCCAATTAACCGGATTCGACTGTATACGGTTTCGCTTTAATTTAGAATGTATCTGTCACATAAATCGGGGGATGAGTGCACTATATCATTTCTTCTTTTTATCAAACAAGATAAAAACTACTCCATGTTATAAAAAGATAATATAAAGAAACAAGTTTTTTAAGAAGATTTTTTAAAAATGGCAAGTAAAGATAAACTAGCTACATAATAGTGCTTTAATAATAAAATAAGCATCTTGCTAAAAAATATAAACATGAATTTCTTTATCTTTGTGAATCCCATTGAAACAAATTCGCAAAGACAAATATTATCATACAGTGCTTGTTTAACAAGTAAAACAAGTAATACAATCATAATATAACTGATACAAATTCATACTTAAAAATTTTATCAAATTTATAATTGTTAAACTTTAATTATTGAGATTTAAATTATGTTGTTTCTACATATGTTAAAGAAAGCCATACGGATTTCTAAATCAAAATATAACCTGTTGCAGCCCGGTTGATTCAATGCATTTCTCAGTAATCAACTTAGTTATTTTTGAAGTTTTACTAATATCAGTAAATGTTATGAATTAGAAATATTTTGTAATTATATTTTATCACTAAACATTAAACAGACAAGGAGACAATTTGCACAAAACAGAAAAAAAATGAAACAATTTACATTATAATACATCCAAGTAGTACAGAGTTTAAAAAAAGCAAATAATAGTTTCACAATTGTTTGTGTACACTAGATAAATATAATAGGAAATGTTCATTATATGGAAAAATTCAAATCCCAGCTGTCATTTCAAGAGTAAGATATTAATTGCTTGCTTTCAAGTATGTTTGTGAGCAAATGTGAACAAAAATTAAATATATTACACACTCTAAAATTTCATATATACTTATACACATACATATGTGTGTGTGTTTATGGCACATACATATATAAGCCCATACTACATTATATTAACTATCAAAATCATATAAATTTTTAATCGACATTGTTACATAAATGGTAAACAGTAAACAATATTTCATTGACTAATGTAAAATCTTTTTTAAATGATCTGAAAACCAAATTAATTTTAAAAATTCTTAAACAGAATTATGTTCTGGAAAAACAAAACTAAGATCAAAAATGACTTAAATATTAGCACAGAATCATAGAAAAGAACTTACTATAAGTCACTTTTTTTCATTCAGAGTTCATTGTCACGAATAAATCTGTTACCTTCAGACTGGGTGCCTGTATACCGTTGTCTTAACTTTCCAAAAGAACCTGTTTATATGCAGAAAATAATTACATATATCATTTTATAATACGTATATGTATACCACATTATGAAAGCAACATTACATGCAAATTCAGTTTGAGTTTTAAAGAGCTTATATTGTACCAACTGTAACCATAATTCTCAACTAAAGAAACAGACAACATTATGACAGTTGTTCATAATAATAGATTATAATTTATATGCTTTATTTAAACTCTGATACTCCCACTGCTGTATGCTTTATGTATATACTAACTTTTTACACTTTAAGTAACTGATAATAGTACTACATACATTACATCCACTTACAAACACCATTCAATTGTAATAGTAATTACACATACTGTGTTAGAGGAAGAAATTATATTCCAAAAAGATTTTATAGAAAGGGATAATTATTATGGGGTGATTAATATTCAGAACCTAGTAACATGGTGTTGAGTATAAGATTATCAGTATAATAATAATAAAATCTTATAACATTAAATATAAAACACGTAGTTTCAACTCTTATGGTTGATTATATCATAAAAAACATAAAATTTAATTATTTAAAGGTGAGAAGATTACATGAAAGCTATGCATGTGAAAACTAAGGCAAAGCATTTTTCCATTGCATTTTAAATACCATAATATTCGCATTTTAATATAATAACTTTTAATGTCTGCAAGATAGTCTGAACTTTCTTTAAAATCTCACCTTCATAATTTTTAGAATTTAATATAAATTAAGCAGTCATATGACTGCAAAAACTGGGGGGCTTTATCCTTTTTAACTAAACAAAAGAAACAGTATAAATGAGCAAGATTTTATTGGAAAAACTTCTTCCAATAAGAATAAACTGAAACCATAGGGCTGACTGTTGTTTATTAGTTGCTCCCAAAGCCTGGTTCAAACAAAGAGTACTTGAAATTCAACAATAGGGTAGACAATTTATGACTATCCTTTTTTTAAAAAAATAATGCACATTTTTTGACAAATATTAAATAAATAAATGTACGGAAAATATTTATAAGGATTTTTAAGGAATGTGTTTTACACAAGATAGATTATTTATTCACATGGCAAAATCAGAAAATAGTATTACAAAACTAAACAAATAATTTATATTGACAACTGAAGTTATGGATGACAGTTTATATAAATGCTTAGCTTGTAAGAATGACACTATAAATTTAAATATACCTCGGTGAGTTCCTTCTTTTTTCAGAACTGGAGGTAGAGGTGAATAGCGAGTTTCATCAAGCTCATCACTTGCTTCATGCTAAAAAACAATTTTTTTTTTAAAAAACAGGAGGCACATTATAATACATTTCTATATATTACACAAGAAAATGCAATTCAGCCAAATATTGGGTTCAGTATTGTGTTTATGTATGTTTAGAACATGCAGTAATAAATACATTAGATACTATTGATTCAATACATGATAGTTTATTCAATTTATAGGAAAGATGACATAAAATTTAAAAAATGTTTAGGAAAAATTAATATAGTAGATTAACTACCAATATCTAGTAACAGACACACCAAGACAAAATTATAGCAATAGTTGAAGACTCACTACAAAGAAATGATACATTATTACATTGCAAACTAAGTACAAAATTGCATCCCAATCAGCAAAAAGAATGATATTTTAAGCATGATTCTTAAGATACTTTTTCAGTAAAAGTTTACAGGTACAGTGGATGCTCGTTAATTCGAACTCCAAGGTTCTCAGAAAAAAGTTCAAATTATCCGATGTTAAGAGAAAATATATAACTTTAAAAGTGTATCACTGAAGAAGAAAAATCTCCTAGTATGTATAACCCCAGAAAATATATTATACTATTTTATCTAAAATTCACATATTAAAAAGCAATAAATACTTGCCTTAATCATAAAATGAAGCAGAAGATATGCAGTAGAAAATAAAAACTTTAATTAAAAAACACTAATTACACTTTAGGGAAAAACTGTAAAGTGGTTGTTTGGTTTTGTTTATGATGCCTACATTGTTCAGCCAACTTCTCGATTTGAAGTAAACATTTCAATTCATTTTCAGAGGAAGATTCCATCTGAATAAATGCTTTCAGAGTTTTAATAGAGTTCATTATGGCTTTGTCCGTTATGGCTGCATTAAAAATATCTTTTGGCAGGTAAGTAGAGAAAAACTGGTAAGTAGAGCAGTTTCCTGCCGAAATTAGTGCATACGTCTTCGTTTACATCAGAGCTTTGAGTGCTTCGTTTACATCAGAGTAGTGATTTCGAGATCTAACATCCTGGAACCATAGCAGTAGAGCTTTTTCTAGATCTTCTTGGGATGCATTTCTCATGCGTTTCCTTTCTCTAGCAAATTTTGATTTTTCCCATGAATCTAAAATTTACTCCTTGTTTTTCAAATAAGTTTACAAAATATTTTTTTCAATTCTATAGTCAGCTGCTAACTTTGTTTCACATTCACCATTCTCTACTCTCTTTAAAATTTCCACCTTTGTCTCCAAAATTAGGGTTTTGTACTTTCCACGCATAGACATCCTGAATTTTTACGCTTTCACATCACACACTGAGGAAGAAAAACTAGATCACATTAACTTGTCTGCACTGCAGGCATAACTAACGCAGCTCCCTAGAATCTGTAGTAAAGACTGGTTTTTCTCAAATTCTAAGAAAATCGATACAAATAACGGAAAATCGCTTTGTCCGTTAAGCACTGATAAGGACAATAGCCACTAACGTTTAGCGGAAAAACAATAGTCTAGGAATGCAGGCATGTGCCTCTTTACACAGAAAAAAATACAGGTGATTTTGACACACGAAATAATAAATACAGCGTGTATTTTCTCCGTTGATTGAGGAAAAAGAAAATTTTTTTTTGTCAAATTTTTAGTTCGAATTAACCGAAGGGCTAAAAATTTAGTTCGAATTAATGAGATATTTTTAACATTAATTCCAATACAAGTTTTTTGGGGCCTTTGGATTAGTTCGAATTAACCGAAAGTTCGATTTAACCGAGTTTGAATTAACGAGCGTCTACTGTATTAGAAATGTATAAATTCAATAATACTTGCATGAATTTTTTTAAAATTGAATAATTAGTATATCATTTATAGCATAAAAATCATCAAACTACAAATAAATTTAGAAACTTTCCAGTGAATTTTTCAAAGAACTTTTTTGTTTATGCTCAGGAACCAGGAAAAATAAGAAAGGTTATAAAATTTATTTAAATGACAAAATAAATTTCAAACCTTAAAAAAATTCAGAAACTATAAATATTAACACATACAAAAGAAAATATTAGTAACTTAATTGCTTTTGACAGATATTAACATAAATATTTTTTTTCAATGTGGAGGTCTTTGTTCCTTTAAACATTCACCTGTTATCACCGTGGTTATGCTGGCCTCTTTATTATGGGGGCACCATATTGGTGGACCAGCATAGCCCCTTATGAACCGGTCCTGTAATTTTGAACTGAGTGAAGTGACGAGACCGGCAACACTTCACCCTGCATCTCCAGAGGTATTTAGGGAACTTGGAAGACATTGCAGCTACGACAGATTTTTCCTGTGCACCAACCATTAGTGTACACGTCGGTGGATTTGTCGGTGACGGGCATCAAACCCGCAACTTGCAGGTTACTGACTCAGGCTACGGCCACACGAGCGATTTTTCCCGGTACAGCTTTTCCCCGAGCTTGAAAATCTACACCAGCTGGCCACACATGCATGTGACATTTTTACCCACTGGGTCTTTTCCCTCAGCTTGAAAATCTACACAAACCGCGAGAAAAATGGGTCTCGTTCTATCCTCCAGTGACCGACCTTGAGATCGCGATAGATCACACGAGAAAAACAGCTGCGTTTGGCCACCCCTATGTTACAGAAGCTTATCTATATTTTGGTGCTTGTTTTCTCATTGCGGTTGTGAGGGAAAAATCGCTCGTGTGGCCGTAGCCTCAATGCTTTTGCCAACTGGGCCACCTGCGCCCACATAAATTAAATATATTATCTTTAAATTTTTCCATAAAATTCTAAAATATACTTTAGTATAAATTTTATAGTCCAGGTTATCTCAATAAATAAAATATCTTTTGATCCTTTATCTAAATACTAAGTATCTTTTCAGATTACTATACATTTAATTATAATTTTTTAGTAAATTAATCTATCATCATCAAACAATCCATTACAATCAATATATAGTTTTTGTCACAATAATGTTAAAATAAAAACAAAATCAATTACTGCAGGTTCAATCTTTGGCTTTGCCACTTTCATGAAAGAACCAACTCTTTGAGCTTCAGACCTTTCAAAATCTTTAACTGGCCTTGAGTCCAAAAATTTTAAGTTAGGAATGTGATGAATTATGTAATATCTATAAAAAAAAAAGAAACATCAGAAGAACAGAAAAAAGTAAAATTATATATACTCGATAAGAGTTGAAAGAGACAAACTTAAAAATTGAAACTTAGTAAAATAAATTTATTCATTTGGAAAACAGCCACAGCTCAATCTTACCATGAGAGTATGCGTGATGCATACTCTCATGGTAAGCTTGATCTGTCACAGGGTAGCAGCACATTAACTTTTACAAATATCTGGTCATTTTATTTAATATGAAATTATTCTACATATTGTTACAGAATTTTTCAGTTAACCATGAGTTATTGTAACATAGTATAATTTTTTAGGGAGAGGATAGGAGAGGGGGAAGAGTTTGAGGAAAAGTAGAAAACAAAGATGTCTTTAACACATTTGCTGATAGCAATATACAGGGTTATCAGGAAAGAAGCATCCGATTACAAAATTTAATATTTTCGATAATTACAAACAGAAAATCATAATTAATATGTCATTGTAAAAGAAAAAATGTTAATTTTTTTCACAGATCTTTGATATGAAACACATATATATGAAACACACACACATATATATAATATAATATATATATATATATATATATATATATATATATATATATATATGTATATATATATATATATATGTGTGTGTGTGTGTGTGTGTGTGTATAACATTTACATGTAATAAAACAATGATTTTCATGGTACTTTTTAAAATCAATTTTGCAGCATGAATATGAAATTAATATTATTATATACTTGAAATATTACCAAAGTTCATTGTTATAAATATCAATTATAAAATTCATGTTTATAAAATATTAAAAATAGGAAACAGTGCATTTATATTTTTAGGCAAATGATTAAGTTATTTACCCTTTTCAATTTTTTCTCTACTTTCACATAAAAAAATAACTAAAACTTTAGCTTCCATTTAGATTTTTACCTCATGAAGGATGCCCTAGACACATTCCTCAGATTGCTTGAGCAAAATCATACAGCATACATTAAATTAAAAAAAATATGAAGTGTTTTTAAAATGCAATGCACATTGTTTAAATCATTATGTGTAAGAACCAGGATTAATGATTACAGTATGTTTTTATTGCATAGTTTTTAACATACCTGAAAAGAAAATGCAGGGTTATCAGGGAAGAATTATCCAATTACAAAATTTAATAGTTTCCATAATTATAAACAGAAAATTATAATTAATATGTCATTGCAAAGGAAAAATTTTACATTTTTACCACTGGTGTTAGATATGACCTCTTTTAGTCACATGTATAATATCATTGCGATATGCCTTTTCTTGCCAAACACGTTGTAATGTTTCACTTTTAGCAGTTTGTAAAGCATCACAAATGCATTGTTTAAGTTAGAGCAAACTTGTAAGCAAAGGTGGTATGACTAAGGATCTTTGACATATTCCCAAAGGAAGAAGTTGCATGGGGTCAAGTTCGGTGACCTAGAAGGGTAGCTGTGTAGCCGATTGGTCACAGTGCAGCCGATGATTTGCTCCCAGACTGCTACCCTCCTAGGTCACCAGACTTAACCCCATGCGACTTCTTCCTTTAGGGATATGTCAAAGATTTTGTGTTCATACCACCTTTGCCTACAAGTTTGCCCGAACTTAAACAACACATTTGTGATGCTTTACAAACAGTTAATAGTTAAACATTACAACGTGTTTGGCAAAAAATGGCATATCATAATGATATTATATGGGTGTAATTAAAGGAAATAGGGATCTATCCATTAATTAAAATGAATATTTCAGAATGGGTATTTAATAATAAGATCTATAATCTATTCTTAACAAAACTACATGAAATATTTTGAAAACATAGTAAAACTTTATTTTTAAGAAACCAGTAATCAAAACGTAACAAAAATTTGATCTCACAAAAGTCATCGTACACTGAAATATTTTCGGATAAATTCATAATGAAAATTATTGTCTGGCGCTATATTTTTATTTTTGAATTGTGGTGGCATTTAAAATATTGTTTGGCTTTAATTTTTCCTTGCCTACTCCATAATATTCTATTTATTATTTAAAAATGGCTCGTATTCGTATAGAAACAACAAATAGCATTCGAAAATTGATTATTTTTCATCATAGTGGTGGTAAATCAGTTCGGAATATTGCTAAATTACTTAATTTATCCCATTCTACTGTGCAGTATGAGAAAAAAAATGCTTTAAAGAAGAAAGCGTGATCAGAGATTTATAATTAGAAAATTTGTGAAAAATTCACGTTTGAGTGCTGTAAAAGTTTCTGCATAATTCAATGAAACATTTTCTACTTCAATTTCACCTGAAATTTTTTGACGAGTTCTCAGAACAGCTAGATTACATGGGCGATCTGCCCATAGAAATTTTTTTGTGAGTGAGAAAAACAGAAAGTTTAGGCTTCCCTTCGCACTATCAATGATAAATAAGCCCCAAACCTATTGGAATAATGTCTTATTTGCCGATGAACATTTTTGGTGCTGATGGGCATATAACTGTATGGAGAAGAAAAAAATGAGGAACTTAATCCCAAGAACTTAGTAGGAACAGTTAAGCATGCTGGTGGAGGTATCCTTGTGTGGGGGTGCATATCAGCATCAGGACTAGGAAATTTGGTATTTATTGATGGCATAATGAATCATGCTGTTTTTAAAAATATTTTAAGAGAAATTTAAAATTATCAGCTCAAAATTTGGGTATTGGAAGCAACTTTGTTTTTTATCAAGATAACGATCCTAAGCTAAGCACACGGCTCTCAATGTTCGCCTCTGGTGTCTCTATAAATGTTCACAAGCTTTGAAAACACCACCTCAGTCACCAAATTTAAACCCAATAGAACATATTTAGAGAGGACTGAAGGTTTGAGTACGAAATCACGACATTCACACGAAAAGTGAACTAAAAACAATTATGATGGAAGAATGGATGAACATTGATGCAGAAATTACAAAAGAACTAGTGCAATCTATTCCCAGACATTTAAAAGCTGTTGTGGATGCTAAAGGATATCCTACTAAATATTAATTTAACGAAAAATTAGAATATTTACTAATATGTAGAGATTTTTTACAAGTGTACGATGACTTTTGTGAGATAAAGTTTTTGTTACTTTTGGATTATTGGTTTCTTAAAAATAAAGTTTTACTATGTTTTCAAAATATTTCATGTAGTTTTCTTAAGAATAGATTATAGATCTTATTATTAAATACCCATTCTGAAATATTCATTTTAATCAATGGATAGACTCCTATTTCATTGAAAATCGTAAGTGTATGAACACTTTTGGGAGCCACTGTATATATATATATATATATATATATTCTTCCAAGGAAAACATTTATATAAATACATATATATTTACATGTTAGCATTTAATAAATTTAAAGGTAATAGGTCTTGAAACAAATATAGCACCTGTATCTTTGATAATCTTCTTCATCCTTTTCTAAATTAGACAGCTGATCTGGACAAGCTGGATTTCCAAGTAGGCTAAGATATGTCAATTGAGGATAACACTGAGTCAATTGCTTTAATACAATTTCAACATCAAATATCTGAAATATAGTATTAAAGAGTTAAAGGATTGTTTATTAATAATGGAAACAGTTAAATAGTTTCAGCTAAATAAAATTCTAAGCTTATTGTGATAAGAACACAAATATACAACACTATTCTTGGAAACAAAGGAAAGAAAAAGACCTCATGACCTCATTTTATGCTAAGATGTAAAAGCAAAAATATTGTTTTCAAAAGATAAGTTGAAAGAATGAAAAAGCAATCTTGTTAATACAGATAATGTTTTAGACACTGGATTTAAAAACACCTGAAGCTCACAGAATAAGTCTACTATTGGGTTAAAAAATAAATAAATAAAATGTATGGATAAAGGTAAGCGCAGGGCATAAATAAACTATGGCCATCACCAGGGGGGAAAAAATTGCTCATATTGTCAACTCAATACTCTCATTATTCCCTTCACAGAGAGTATAAAAAATTTCTATTAATACAAAAAGGAGGTTAAAAAGCCAATTTTCATGTAATTATTTAAAAAATTCCTTTCTCATATTTTTCCACTTTTTATTTTCTTTAACCCTTTTTGGGGGGGCCCCTGTACAGCCTGGGGGTCAGATAACTTGCACCTGCTACAGCTTGCCTTGTCCTTGATGAAAAATAATTATAAACATAGAAACTCTCAATTCAATGTAGATCAGTGACGTAGCGAGCGTAGCTGGCGCCCGGGGCACGATACCTTTTTGGTGCCCCCCTTTCCAAAAAAATAAGATAATATAATAGTATAAAGAATTAGTGAAAAGGACCATTTAGTGCCCCTGTGCGAGTGGCGCCCGGGGCATGATAGACCCTCTTGCCCACCCCTCGCTACGCCACTGATGTAGATTGTGCATAGATCTTAAAGAACTTGCTGTGCTTTCCAAAATATGTGGAAATAACTTTGTGTCAAGATGAATTATAACATTTTAAATATCTTAACCTGAATCTTTTGAAGAGAAAGTGCCAAGCTATGACTGGGAAGTGGACAAAGCAATTTTTTTTCTTCTAAATATTAAAGTGTACTTATGTACCTTTACTATACTTTAATTTTGATAACTCAGGGACAGTATTTATGCACTTTGTTTGGAGGAGCAAGATTTGAATGAGCTAAAATTCATGATGGGAGTTAAATAGAGGTCCATGGGTGTGTCAATCAGGTTAAGAATGTATTGTTAAGAAAATGAGACGACAGCTACAGATGGCATTTTCCATTTTAGGAGAGGAAATAAACATGAACAAGGAGAAAACTAATATTAAATTAATTATCTGTTAACCAATGTATAAAATAATTTAAAACCAGTTAGAATTTTGTTTTTCTTGTACAAAAATGTCCTAAGTAAGCAAGAGAATTCCTAAATCTTAATAAAAAAGTTATTGAAAGACTGGCTAAAAATTTCACTGAATAAACTAGCTATTGAATTTCAGTGATTGACTAGCTAAAAGCTCTTCTTATTGACAAAAATCAACAAGAAAAAATTCTGTTCATATGAAAGCAAATATTTTATATTGCTGGATTTTAATATTTAAGGCTACATGTTTATGAAATATGATCCAGGAGTACATACCCTGTATCATGAAAATGATTATAATGAAAGAAACAAAATTTTAATCATTTTTCCATTCGTGATAGCTTTACTATACTTTAAGAACTAAAGAGAAAAAAAAAATCCCAGTTGAAAAAAACAAGGTGTTAACATTGCCATCTAAAAGAGAAATTATTAAACAACTACTACATACCTAAATGGTAGAAAAACAAAAAAAATTTCATGTAGTCTCTTCTAATGGAACTACCGTGGGTTATTAAAGTAGGATTACTTATCATTGCTTACCTCTTTTGTATGTGTATATGTATGTATGTGTTATGTAGATATGCATGTATATATATGTACGTATGCATATATATACACACATATGTATGTCAAAATTTTAACGCAATTTGGTACTTTTCTGTTTAACTATTTACTGTTTCTCGAAGCAATACAGACTGGGTTTTGCACAATGCCAAAATTATAACTCGCAAGGACGGATGGTTTTAGCATGTGTAATTTTGCTTTCTGAAGGACCGTTATGGAGGAACATAATCCTACATTATAGGATAAATCTATCATACATGAAATCAGGTTTCACACACAGATCTCGAATGGAAAACTAAGACCTTTTTAAGGTAATACAGCTGATGGTATTTCGAACAAATCCCTTTATTGTCCATTAAGATGAAAATACTACTGTGCTGCATATACATTTATCAAACATAAATCAAATGAATAAACTACGTAAATAAATATTTCTAATTAGGCTCTAAGGGTACCACAAAAATTTTTATTGTTACGATTCCTTTAAAGTTATAAAATACATTAAAACCTAACAACACAAATTAAATTACAGTAGGTACAAAATAATCTGGGCATACTTACATGATTTTTATTTAAAGATAATGTATGAAGGTGTGGTAGAGGAATGAAAGCAACATTATCATCCAAGTCATTGTTATCTAAAATTAACTCCTCCATATTTGGAAACATGTGAAGATTATCCAAAGACCTGTATAAGGTGAAAGAAACTTAAAATAAACCTACAACTCATCAGAAAGATACTTAATCACTAAATTAAAATTGAAAATGACTAACTTATATAAAAGGGAGAACTTCAGAACCTATACACACTTTTTTTCTTTTTGAACAAATAAAAGGACCTTAAAATTCAAGCTGTACCATAAAAAAGAATTTTCAACGGCATGGGTAGAATCACCCACTGAAGGCTGTTTTTCTATTTATGGGAAGGAAAAAAAAATAATACTTAAAATAATAACTATTTCATAAAAATTTTTGAATTCTTGAGTGAAAGGAGTATTTGTTTCTCTCCCCAATTTCCACTACTGTAAGCATCCTATTTTAATACTACCCAGGGGTGGCTCCAGTCCAGTTTTTTTTTTTTTGGGGGGGGGGGCAACGTTGTCTCTTAGGGTTATATATATATAATATATATATATATATATATATATATATATATATATATATATATATATATACAGTATGCCCACTAAAGTCCCTTCCCACCCTCTTAACTTCGGAACGGCAGTAGCTATATTCATAAAAGTGGTGTCTAGGTATAGTAAAGTAGCCATGCGCTACTGAATGAAACCACCTACGGCGCCACCTGGTAGAAAACTGCGGAGTTAACATTCCTATCTCGAAAACGGAACGAGATAGGGAAAAAAAGTGATTTACAAAGTTGTAGAGCATCATCGATTGAGTAAGGAAAGACACATTGTGGACAATAATACAAAGAATAGAACGGTTAAAATGCGCATTTGTTTTTTCGTGATTTCCGACACTGTGACGTGACAAAACGATCTGAGAAAGAAAAAAAAACTAGTTATAACAATATACCATTATTTAAGATGTTCAAACTTCTCACCGTCATCTACTATGCACGTTGGCATCCTCGTTTGAATGTCACGTTGCACACGTTGGAGCATAGAGCGTGACACGTTGGCACAAGCGTCCGTAATGCATCGTTTAAGGTCCAGCAATGTTTGTGGAGGGGTCGCATACACCTGCTGTTTCAGGTATCCCCACAGGTAAAAGTCCAGTGGAGGCAGATCAGGCGAACGTGGAGGCTACTCTTCGAAACCGTTATACCCAATTATTTGGTTCCTGAGTCAGCTTGTTATTGTAAATTGCACACCAAACGTTAATAGCATACCGCATTTGATGTCGAACGTCGGTAAAACATCGCTCGGCATCCCCGTCCACTAAAACCTGTTGAGGCGTTGGTCGGTATGGATGAGCGTCTAATTCGCTTAGGATTTTCCAAACCTGACTTTTGGAGAAGCCACAGTGTTGACTGATCTCTCTTGTGCTGCATTTTGGATATGCCAGGGTGTAAGCTAATACCTCATTCGATTGAACTTGCCGTCCTACCTTAGCTGGTCTGCCAGATCGAGGTCGACTAGTAACGCAGCCTGTCTCCCTTAAACGTTTTACAACAGTTAGGATGATTTGATGAGAAGGATGCGGGCCTGCATTGAAACTTTTTCGGTACAACCTTGCTGCTGATCGTCCCTTGCGTCCACATTCACCGTACAGTAAAACCATCTCACAATACTCAGCTTTGGAATACTCAGCCATGACCAAGAGCATCAACATACTACAACCCCAAAAAGATGTCTCTTTTATAGCTGCTTCAGGTGAACAGGTGTGACATTTCTTACGTATTTGCATACTGCAAAAATTTCGAACACGAAGCACAAGTTGCGTTGAGTTGATGCGACACTATTTTACACGATCTACATATTGTCTACTCTATTTATAAAGACAATCAGTACAAGGATGCAACCCTCAGGGTTTGAACTGCGGTCCTTTTGATTGGGGATCACAAGCGATATATCACTGTGCACACTGCGGTGTCGTGTTTTGCCCGAAATATAATCATTTCTCCATCCGTTCAAGTTTTGTGACGTCACAGTGTAGGAAATCACGCAAAAACAAATGCGCATTTTAACCGTTCTATCATTCGCATTAATGTCCACAAGGTATTTTTTCTTACTAAATCTATGATGCTCTACAACTTTGTAAATCACTTTTTTTCCCTATCTCGTTCAGTTTTCGAGATAGGAATGCTAACTCCGCAGTTTTCCACCGGGTGGCGCGGTAGGTGGTTTCATTCAGTAGCACATGGCTACTTTACAATACCTAGACACCACTTTTATGAATATAGCAGCAGCCGTTCCGAAATTAAGAGGGTGGGAAGGGACTTTAGTGGGCATACTGTGTGTGTGTATATATATATATATATATATATATGAGGCTATTCACACATTTTTTAGACGATGTATATTGTATTCACAAAACTAAATTACATAAAATTCTTGTATTTTAAATGTTCTATTTGACATCCCTTATTCTGAACTATCTTTAGACACCGCAATTTCCAGGATAAAATAATGCCTTTTGAAGTGTCAGAAGAGGTATTCTATCCCATTCCTCCTGAACAGTTTTCCAGAGTCCTGTAAGGGTTTTGGGACGACGTTTGGATAATGCAGATTTTAAAAGTCCGAAAGCACAAAAATTCATAGGTGATACATCGGGAGATTTAGTAGGGATATCAGTGAAGGGTATGACCTTGATACCAGTTTTTGTTCCTTTTCTTTTAGGAAATTTACAGTGGATTTTGATGTGTGACTGCTAGCTTTGTCCTGATGGAGTCTCACACATTGATGGCACTGTGGGTAAAGCGATGGTATTTCATTCAGAAAAATTGGCGATAAAATATGTTCCTGATAGTATTTGGAGTTAATCTTGACATTTTTTTCCACTCTCTTTATTTTTAACTTGCCATTATAAGAAAAACCAACAACAATCATGAATCCCTTAGAAAAACTTTCTTTCGATTCTTTAAACCATGTACTTAAATTTTTTCCTCCCCTTTTATGATAATAAATGGCCCATTTTTTGTTGCAATCATTTAAATACACCCATGATTCATCTATTGTGACAATTGTTTTCCATTTTTCTTTGGATAAGTGTTTCTCATATAGAATTCTACAGCGTGCCCTGCGTTCAGCGATATGATTTGGAAGACGACTATGCACATTGCGTTTTTTTGCTTTCTTAAGATTTAAATCAACGTTTATCATTTTGTTTACAGTGGAAACCGAGCATTTTAATGATTTTCCAACTGTCCTTTGACT
This sequence comes from Dolomedes plantarius, assembly GCA_907164885.2. Lineage (NCBI taxonomy): Eukaryota > Metazoa > Arthropoda > Arachnida > Araneae > Dolomedidae > Dolomedes > Dolomedes plantarius. The sequence continues at coordinate 176,086,996 of OU015491.1, read as the reverse complement.
AGGGGGATTTTCTTTTAACATTAAACAACGTACCTTTGCAATAGTCGAAGATGTCCGTTTTTTCCTTGGATACTTGTTTGGAATTTTTGTCCCACTTGAGGCTCCAATTTGACGTTTTTTTTCCTTTCTTGTTGACGATATTACCTATCGACGCTTTAGATATCACAAAACCATGACTCTCACATCGTTTTTTGGATAACGGAGTATGCATATTTCTCTTCGGAGAGAGCATAAATGTAGCCTTCGAACCACTGCTTTGTTAAAAACGCCATTTTGAATAAAAACAAAACTTTCAAGCCGCAGATGATAATTTTGACTTTTAAAAACATAGTACAATTGCAATTATTTCTTTTGCAGCAAACGTTTTTTTATTACCGCTTACCAAAATCGTCTAAAAAATGTGCGAACAGCCTCTGTATATATACCTCTGTATATAATTGTTCTACACTAACTAAGATTGTTACTGTTTTAGCTTATTGTGTTCGCTTCATCACCCGTTGTAAGAGGCGAACGATCAATTCAGGTAAAGCAACTGATTCAAAAGGTAAGGTTTCTCCTATTAATGCCATGGAGAGAATCCAAGCTTTAAACAAAATTATCTTGTATGTTCAAGGTGTGTATTTTGCTGAAGAATTAAAATGTATCAAAGATAATAGAGATTTACCGACGAAGAGTAAACTAAAAAATCTTCATCCTTTCATGGATCAAGATGGTCTGTTACGGGTGGGAGGTCGGTTGAGACATTCACCTCTCCCTTTTAATGCAAAGCATCCCGTCATCTTGCCTGATAAACATAGGCTTAGTGATTATTTGATAAAACAATTTCATATAACTTATTTGCATGCTAATCTTACCTTGTTATTGAATATTTTATTGCAGAATTACTGGATTGTTGGTGCTAGGAAACTAATCAAGAGTTATATTCATAAGTGTATTGTTTGTCATAGATATCGTTTTGCATCCAATAATCAATTGATGGGAGATCTTCCGCGACAACGTGTCATGCCTAATAGACCATTCTCGGTCTGTGGGGTAGACTTTGCTGGGCCTATTAATATGTTGAAATTTCGGGGTAGAGGTGCTAAAAGTATAAAAGGTTATGTTGCTTTATTCATTTGCTTGAGCACAAAGGCGATTCATCTAGAATGCGTCAGTGATTTGACCTCCGAGGCTTTTATTGCTGCCTTGAAGCGGTTTAGTTGTCGCAGAGGGTCCCCCCGTCACATTCATTGTGATAATGCCACTAATTTTTGTGGCGCTAAAAGGAAAATGTCTGAATTGTGTAAAATTGTGTCCGGTATCAACCGGGATGAAAACATTTGTTATTTTCTCTCACAACAAGCTATTCAGTGGCATATGATACCTCCTGCAAGTCCTCATTTTGGTGGATTGTGGGAATCGGGTATCAAATCGGTAAAGTCCCATATGAAAAGAGTAATTGGTGACCATAAGTTAACCTTCGAAGAATTTGCCACTCTGTTTTGTCAGATTGAAGCAGTTTTGAATTCAAGACCATTGTCTCCTACCAACGATGAATTGGACAATTTAGAAGTGTTAACTCCCTCCCATTTTTTAATAGGTGAAGTAATTACTTCCCCTCCTGAGCAGGTTGACTCCCAATATCTGTCCTTACGTTCTCGCTGGGACCTTGTTCAAAAAATGAAAATGAACTTTTGGAAAGGGTGGCACCAGGACTATCTGAGCTCTCTTCAAAATCGTAACAAATGGCATATCACCAAATCAAATTTAAAGGTAGGTGACATGGTGTTGCTCAAGGAAGATAATACACCTCCATCCTGTTGGCCTCTTGGCAGAGTAAATGAAGTTCATCCAGGTTTAGATGGAACGGTGCGAGTTGTCACCCTTAAAACTTCTAAAGGTTATTTTAAAAGGCCTATCGTTAAACTCTCCCCCCTACCGATTTGTCAAGAATAAATTCTTGAGGGTGGGAGTATGTTCATGGAGTATGTTCCTGTATTTTCATTTATTCATTTGTTTAATATGTTATGATTATTTGTCCGGTAGATGGCAGCACGATACCGCTGTCTTTATGTTTTGTAAATGTTCTAAGATACTTCCGGTGAGCCAGTTAGTAGCGTCTGTGTTCTGGCTCTGTGCTGTTTGTACGAAGTTCTTTGTGATGTGTTAATAAAGTTCATATAGCCGACCCGTTTGTGCGTCTGGGCTTGAATTTAATTATTGTGGTTTTGGCATTACCAAATTGATTTACCTACCACGGCCGCTTTCGTCACAAAATTCCCATATTTTTGACTCTCTATCCGCACTACTGCGACTGGTAAGCTTCGCAACTCGTTTTCTAACGCGGAGCGGACCCATACGACCTCTCCTGTAAAATCCGTCGCGCTGACTAATTTAAAAGGAGCGACATCAAGGCTCGTCCCGCTGTCGCGAAGAATAGTGGTCTCCACACCATTTACCTTCGCTTTGCTGAGGTATGGCTTAAAAACGGGTTCGAAGTTCTCTGCGGTCGCTACTTTGTTCACCCGCTCGCTAGTCTGTCGGCGTAATTCGGGGCACTGAGGGCGTAAATGCTCAGTTGACCCGCATTCGTAACAAGCCGGGGCTCTTCTCCTTTCATACTCACGATTCCTCCAGTTATTTCTCACAGATCCCTGGTCTCTCCCGTTAGAAGAGTTGGGTTTCTCTTTAACCTCTTTTTTATCCTCACTTTTCTCAAAGGTTTTAGATTTTTCCGTTCCTTTTTTCTCCAACGGCTTTAAATTAATGGGTTTTCTGATAGTGCGCCTTGTCGCTTCATATTCGTCCAATTTTTTCACTAAGATGTGAGGGTCCACTATAGCTCCCCATTCATCCAAAAAATGTTCTCGGATTTCCGCCGGGACGCGTTTTTTAATCTGGTCTGCAACCATGAGATTCTTAAGGGCTTCAAAATCTTTTACACTTACCCCTTCAAGCCATCCCTCTAAATAATTTCTCAGCTCGAAAATTAAATCTTTCCATAGGGCACCTGGCCGCCTCTGGTGTTGATTTAGTTTAACTCTAAAAGTCTCCGGACTTAACTTAAAACGGCTCAGAAGTAATTTCTTTACCTGATCGTAATCATCTGCTACCTCAACGGGTTCGCGAATAATTATTTCAGCGATCTCCGTGGGTAATAATGAAAGCAAATGCATCATTCGTTCCCCGTCTTCAACCTGTGCTTTTCGTGCCTGACGTTCAAACAGGGTTAGGAAGAGAGAAATGTCCGATTTTTCCGGATCATACTTTTGTATTAGGGCTTTGAAATTTTGTACGGGCCTAGCGCTCTCATTCTGGGACGAAGCTACGCTGGCGGTTTCGGCTGCCTGAGTCAACCGTAATTTTTGCAGTTCGAAATCTCTCTGCCTCACTTCTCGTTCAAATTCTAATTGCCTAGCTTCGCGTTCTAATTGCCTAGCTTCGCGTTCTAATTCTATACGTTCTGTTTTTTCGCGCTCTTCCTTAATGATTTTTATTTGAGCCCTAACACTCTCTTCATCATATCTCGCACTGGACAAAATTCTGTCGTATAGGTCACATTTCCTATCGTGATCCTCGAAATCAATCCCTAGATCATCTGAAAGAACCTGGAGGTCTTCTTTCTTATAGGTCATTAAGAAAGCCATTTTGCCTAACCCAATATAACCCCAATACACTAATCAAAACCCAATTCTCCAAAATAATACACTCTAATACAATACTTAATAATTAATAAAAATGCACTTTTCTTAATCTCTAGCACAAATACACTTGATACTATAACACAATATGCAATTTAGGTTCAATAACATATGCTTGCAACAAAAAATTTCTAAGATACACTTTTACTAAATTGGTAACACTTCGCGACTTGTTCATAAACCAGATCACAAAACCACAAGTCTCGAATGTCTCGGACTCAAAAAAAATATACTTAACGAGCTGATGCTCAAACGTTTCTCGAATTTCTCGAGTTATCTTAACTAAGGAGTTAATTATAAAAAACACAAATATTCTGTCGACTTTCTCGACGGGTAATTAACTTAAGAGTTAATATTAAAACACACAAAAATTGCTGGAAAAAATTCTACTCGCACATTTTTGAATTTTAGATCCAAATGAGAGGCGCAGTTATCAAGGAAAACAATTATTTTTCGTTTTTGTAGTCGCATTTTTTTATACAGTTTTCGAAGAAAATCTTCAAACAGGGATTGAGTCATCCACGCCTTTTTATTCGAAGTGTAATCCGTAGGTAAACTTTTTCACATTATTGAAACACCGTGGTTTCTTTTCTCTACCGATCACAAGATGTGTTAATTGCTCACTTCCGTCGGCATTAGTACATAATAAAGCAGTTAAGAGCTTTTTTAAAGCTTTCCCCGGTGGCAATTTTCGCATTTGATCGCCAATGTTTTGTTGGGTAACAAGTTGAAAAATAGTCCCGTCTCGTCGGCGTTGAATACGTGTTTTGGAATGTACTCCTTTAATAAATTTGGAAAAGTGTTCTCTTTCCACTGCTGCACAATTGCAATATCCACACCATCGGATTCTCCACAGATAGATTTAAAACATAAATTGTTCCTTTTCTAAATCTGTCGATCCAGCCATTCGATGCAGAGAAGCCTTGGAGTTTAGGCCTTTCAGCAATTTCAAGCACCTTTTCTTTAAAGATTGATCCGTTTAACGATGGAATGTTTGATGCACGGACATCCTTGAACTAATCCGTTAAATTTTTTTCCAAATAATCATACGGAGATGTCTTAAGAGATTTCTGTTTCTTTGCAGATTTTCCTAGTTTTTCAGCCCTTAACTCTACTGAAGCTTCTTACTTTAAAATCAATTGCAAAGTTGAATATGCAGTATCCAAAGATTTAGCAACATCAACTTTTGTGCCGTGAAATTCTTTAGCTTTTTCGACGATTTCGGCCTTTTTGGCTAGAGAGCAACATTCTCGTTTAGACATCCTTCCTTCAGGTTAAGAACGCTCGACAATGAGAAAAATGGCTACGGTGCGCAAATGAACTCTTACAGACCAGTTGAAACCAGATCTACCTTTAGTGGGTTGCATAGGCTGGTCATAGTCCCTCTCCCTTTCCATTTGAAGTGTGGACATTGGGAAATCGAACCAAAAGCGATCCCTCCCCTCTTTCTCTTTTGTTGACAGAGAGTGATCGAAGAATCGAAAGGCATTGCCGTGATTCTCCCCTCACTTGCGGGTGTCCCGTGCTTAGCTCCATCCCCCACCCTTCTAATTTTGACACTGGGAGGTACCCCTCTTCCCCACCACACACAGACAAAATGACAATTAGACGGAACAGAAAGAATGCCAGAACGGCTTCAAACAGGTAAGAAACAAGTTTTTCTTGAAAGAAAGAACTCGAAAAAGTTTGTGTGAGCCTTGTAGCGGAAAAATAATTTTGATCTTACCTTAAGAAAAAAACGTATTAAGCGGGATTTTCTGGAAAGGGGTAACGTAAAATCCGGGATATTTTAACATTATCGGTATAGGCAATTTTAACGGACCAGCAGAAAATGACGTAGGAAGCGGGATAACGTACGAAACGGACAACGTAAAATCGAGGTTCTACTGTATATATATATATATATATATATATATATATATATATATATATATATATATACATATATATGTGAGAGTGAGTTTGGCAACACAACTGAACTATTACTACAACTTCCACTCCTTACTACTGCGGCACGAAGGACTTTAAGCGGATGTGTTGTTCTGCAAGCTCCCGATGTTTAGCTCTTTTGATGCTTCTGTGTTTATTTTTTTAATTTCATACTAAGTGTTAGTCCTGTCTTGTAAACATCGTCTAGTTTAATTAAATGTTCAAAATAATTAAGTCTAATGATTCACTTCTAAAGGAAGGAGTACTAACTCCTTCCTACATGGGTGCTCGGCCCTCGGACTCGAAAAATACCCCTAGCATGCTGAACTTTAAAAAAAAACTTTATTTTCTTTCGATGATACGACTTGATTTCGACTTGATTTCGACTGGATTACTGTTGTCTGTCATTTTGGATTTGGATATCGAAAGCGAAAGCCAAAGTGATGTGCCACGGACTCTGATGATACTCTGATGAGATGATGAGAACCAAAACCAGAATTGTAAGTAACTTGGATCATATTAAAATTATTTGATGCATACGTTGACGCTTGTTCAAGAAAATTTTGATGATTAAGGGAATTCTCAACTTATTGATGATTTAAGAAAACTGAAAGATATTTCAACGTTCTTTTGATGCAGGAATTAATTGATGCTAAATTCATTTTTGATGGTCTTTGACGTTGAATTTATCACTTCTGTTTTCTTGAAGAGAATTCTATTTCGATGAAATTATTTGATGATTTGATGAAAATTTCGACATTTAACTTGAAGAATCTTGTTTCCTTGAACAAACCACAACATAATATATATTTGAAAGATCGCGAATTGAATACTTTTGAAGATTATTATATTATTATTTTGATGCATAATTTTGACGAAGCGAATGTTTATTTGATGACAACTTTGCTTATTTGATGCGCTTTGATGTTGAACTTAATTCTGCTGTTTTCTTGCGAGAATATTTTTTATTTTGCAGAATGCTTTGATGCTTTCGATTTCACAATTTTGATACTTTCGATTTCCCAATTTTGATGCTTTTAACATTAGAACTTTAACTATTATTTTGATGCTGCATTTACATCCTCTATTTTCTTCAACAGTGATTTATTTTGAAGATTAATTTGATGAATATTTTGCTGAAGTAATATCTAACTTGATACATATCTAAATTTACGTCATCTGTTTTCTTCAACCAGAGAAATTATTTTGAAGAACTTATTATTTGATATTTGATGCTTATTTTAGTTCATAATTTTGTTTTCTTGAACAAAACCTGTTGTAAAGATTACTTATTTTGATGCATATTTTGAGAATCAATATTTTATTATTGAATTGGTATTTGAAAAAATTTCGATTTGAAATATTATTTTCTACTTTTGAATTTGAGTAACTACGTATTATAATTAGTGATTTTGGTTTTGAATATTTGTATATTTGTGTACTATAATTGTTTGAACCTAGTATATAGTTATGGCTACTCTCAACGATTACCCCAATATTGCAAAATCATTAAAATTTGGTGGTACGAATCAAATAAAGGTTCTACATCGTTTAATTTTTGGTACAGACGGCGACAGACAAAATCGTACCAGATTACGTAAATTTACAGGTTTTAAACAGCCATTCGTGTTGGAAGCAACGAAACAGAAAGTACTTAAAGATTTTTCACTTAAAGACTTGATTTCTATTTGTAATCTACTTCATTTAGAATTTTCAACTGACCCAGACAAATGTGCCAATACCATTCTTATGAGTCTTAGTGATTTATCGTTATTAAAAGCAGAATTTTCTGATCTTTCGGAATGCGAAGTGAATGATGACTCACTTCCGGGTGCACGTTCATCCCAAACTAACAGCGTTATAGAGGAAAATAGATCTCCCTTTTCCCCCACCATTGACGCAAAAGAATCTTCGAATAAGCAAAATACACACATTTCCGTTGGTGAATCAGATCAAAATTCATTGCCTTCAGTTGAAACTGCGAATCTCTCTTTCCAGTTGTTTAGTCTGAAAGACGTTGTTGATTTAATAAAACCTTTCTCGTCTCGTGATAATTACAGTGTTGAGAATTTTATATCTGACGTTGAAGAACTTTTTTGTTTATATCAGATAAACAATCCAATTCACCAAATTACTTTTGTTAGAAAATGTTTAACTGGTCCCGCTCAAACTTTAATTAGGTCTATTCGTGGAATTACAAATTGGGAACAATTGAAGCACCATTTATTAGACGAATTTTCGGACAAAATTAACGGTATTCAGTTACATAAATTAATGGAATCTCGACGTATGAAACCGTTTGAAACCCTACAAGAATATTTCTTAGCTATGAGAGATTTGGCACACAAAGGTTCTCTCGATGACTCCTCTCTGTTTGAGTATGTCATAAACGGAATTCCTGATTCAACAAACAATAAAGTTATTCTTTACGGTTGTAAATCCGTCCCTGAATTTAAGGAAAAGTTGAAAATTTATGAACAAATCTTTACCAGATCACAAAATTTCAGACAAAATAATCAGAAAAAAATTGATGCTTCCTACCTCAATGTGAAAGTCGATAATACACGTAGCCCAAATACACAGCCAGTATGTTTTTCCTGTGGCTTGAGAGGTCACAAAAGCAACCAATGTTTGAATAAGTCACATGGTAAACAATGCTACGGATGTAAAAGTTTTGGTCATGTTCATGCTAATTGCCCTAAAAGTTATCGAAATTCTAAACCAAAACCTGATTTTCAAAAACCTATTTCTGATAAAACTGTAAATGCACTTTCTCCTGAAACTTCATCGAAAAATCCCATGCATGTTGACATTCAACTTGCAGGAATTCAATTGACAGCACTCTGTGACACTGGGTCACAGGCAACCCTCATCAATGAGAAAACCTATCGAAGAATTGGTTCGCCACCATTGCAGCCCACCAACATTCCCTTTTCAGGAATTGGCAAAAACCAAGTTCACAGCATCGGATTCTTTCAGGATTCCATCGAAATTCAAACCATTACTTTACCTGCTAAAATACATGTTCTAGAGGATGACTTGATTCCTTTTGATGTGATTATCGGAATCGACTTTTTACAGCAAACCCAATTTACATTTGATAAAGACGGTATTCGTTTATGCAAAACTCCTGAAAATAACACCTTCGTTAATATTGCTAATGTTTCTGATGATCAAGCTTTTCCATTTGATCTTTCACACATTTTGAATTCTGAAATTCGTGAGGAAGTTCAAAATATCGTTACTTCCTACAAACCACATAAAGTTCAAGACACTGAAATTAAAAGGACTATTTTATTACAAGATGAAATCCCCGTAAATCAACGTTCTCGACGACTCCCTTTTGCGGAACAGAAAATTGTAGAAAAACAAATTCAAGATCAGGGCCAAATATGCATGTCTGAAAAACCTCTAACATCTACTCAAGATAAGATTTCTAGGGTAGAGAAAATGGATAATCCAATTGATTTTGAACGTGATGATGATGATGATGATGCCAATGATTTAGATTTGTTTCATGATAATGTTGATGGAAAATATTTAGATGATGCTGATGCCAGTGATTTAGATTTGCTTCATGATAACGATGATGATAATGCTTTTGATATTGGAACTATCAAAGCAACTCTTGAACCAAAAATGTTTGATGCCGATGATGATGCCCTTGAGAATGAATCCGTCAAAAGTGAAAAGGTTGAACCAAAATTTCAAGTTATTGAAGCTCCCAAACCCCTTGAACAAATAGCAGCTTTCCAACAACTGAAAGGCATTCTTTCACAAAACCCAGTTCTTCATGTTTTTCAACAGGGATACCCATTAGAACTCCACACTGATGCCAGCTCCTTAGGTTTTGGCGCTGTGCTCTTGCAACAATCCGATGATGGACAGTTTCATCCTATTCATTATTTTAGCCGTAAAACTACAGTTCAACAAGAAAAATATCATAGTTATGAACTGGAAGTTCTTGCCGTTATTGAAGCGCTAAAAAAATTTCGAAACTACTTGTTGGGAACAAAATTTAAAATTATCACCGATTGTGATACTTTCCAAAAAACGATGCACAAAAAAGACCTACCAGCTAAAATTGCTCGATGGGCATTGATGTTAGAAGACTTTGATTATGAAGTTTGTCATCGACCCGGTAGACAGATGAAACATGTTGATGCTTTATGTCGTAACCCCATTCTTGTAATTACCTCAAATGATATCACTCAAAAGGTGAAAAATGCCCAAGACCAGGATGAATTTATATCTCAAATTAAATCTATGCTTGAATCTACACCTTCTGATGAATTTTTTGTTAAAAACGGAATTCTTTATAAACTTCATTAGGATGCCGAACTTTTAGTAGTACCACAAATGATGCAGAAAGAAATAGTGCTAAACGCCCATTCACAAGGTCATTTTGCTTCACAAAAAACCGAATTAATTGTTTCTCGTGAATTTTTCATTCCTCAACTTAAGAAATTAGTTCAAGAAATTATTTCGAACTGTATTCCTTGCATTTTGTCCTCGCGAAAATCTGGAAAACAAGAAGGATACCTTCACCCCATTCCAAAAGGTGATGCACCCCTTGAATGTTACCATTGCGACTTTTTAGGACCTTTACCATCGACAAAAAAATGTTATAAGTATCTATTTACAGTAGTTGATGCCTTTTCCAAATTTGTATGGATCTATCCCGTGAAGTCCACCTCTACGAAAGATGCCTTAGACAAATTATCCTTGCAACAAACTACATTTGGCAACCCTTCAAAAATCATTACTGACAAAGGTAGCGCATTCACATCTTCAGAATTTCAAAGTTACTGCCAGGAACAGTCAATTGAACACATTTCAATAGCAACAGGTGTGCCACGTGGCAACGGTCAGGTTGAGCGTGTTCATGGCACAATTATTCCCGTTTTAACTAAGTTAGCTCTAGATGAACCTGACAAATGGTTTAAATATGTCCCAAGATTGCAACGTATCTTAAATAGTACCACCACACGCAGTACAAAATTCACACCCTTTCAACTTTTAATTGGTGTTAAAATGAAACAACAAGAGGATCTACAGATTAAAAATCTTCTTGACGAGGAACACCACCAAAGAATTCTTGATGACAAAGAAGCGTTACGTATCGAAGCTAAACGAAATATCCTCCGTTTACAGGAAGAAAACATACGACAATATAACAAACGGCGTAAACCGGCTTGTAAATACAAGATCGGTGACAAAGTGGCAATACAACGAACTCAATTTGGAACCGGATTAAAGCTCCGACCAAAGTTCTTCGGACCATATGAGATCACGAACATCAACCCCAACGATCGTTACGAAGTTCGAAAGTTAGGACATCACGATGGTCCAACCATAACATCAACTGCAGCGGACAAAATGAAACAGTGGTGCAGAAACTGAACACCAATACCACTGTGTTGAACACTGCTTGATTTTTTGAAATATTTTTCCTTTTTCTGCTCTTTTTTTTTTTATCTTTTCAGAATTATTGTTGACAACCCAGCCGCGGACGTCTGGAAAGTCAGAACGGCCGTGTGAGAGTGAGTTTGGCAACACAACTGAACTATTACTACAACTTCCACTCCTTACTACTGCGGCACGAAGGACTTTAAGCGGATGTGTTGTTCTGCAAGCTCCCGATGTTTAGCTCTTTTGATGCTTCTGTGTTTATTTTTTTAATTTCATACTAAGTGTTAGTCCTGTCTTGTAAACATCGTCTAGTTTAATTAAATGTTCAAAATAATTAAGTCTAATGATTCACTTCTAAAGGAAGGAGTACTAACTCCTTCCTACATATATATATATATATATACACCGAAGAGCCATTACATTGTGACCACCTGTTTAATACAACGTAAGACCACCTTTCGCCCTCAAAACCCCCAATACCTGGCGTGGCATTGACTCGACAAGGTGCTGATTGGTAGTCTGAAGTATCTGGTACCAAGCGCTCACCAACTGGTCCTGCAATTCCCGCATATTGCGAGGTCGTAGCGTGGCAGCACGAATTCGGTTTTCCAGGTGGAACCACAAACGTTCTTTTACAGTGTTTCCCAAAGTGTGGTACGCGTACCCCCAGGGGTACGGGAAGAGTTTGGTTGGGGGTACGCGTTGCACCGGAGTTTGGTGGGGATATGCACTGCATCGTGCTTAGCTGCGTCTAATTCTACGTTCTCATGAGTCAAGTCATGACAGTCTTGTGGGACGTGAGATGGTCCGGTGTGACACGGCGGAAATATACCACACTTCGTTGCAGAAACAACTTACTTCGTTAATAGTTATTGAAAAATAAACATAAGGAGAGTACTTTAACATCATTCTGGTTACAAATGCAACTTGTGTATAAGGTTTTAACAGAAAAGTTCTAAAATACATCTTTCCTTTTCCAACTTCATATTTATGAGAAGTTGCTTTTTCAGCATTTGTAGACATTAAGTCGAAAAAAAGGAACACACTATTGGACGTGGAACCACATCTCAGATTAAAATTAACAACCAGGGAACCAAATTATGACGATCTGTTATCTCAGCACAAACAATTTTATCCTTCTCATTGATCCAAATAAACGTTATTTATAATAACTTTTATTTATATTTTATTATGAATAATTTTATTTCTCTTTTCTTATTATTTTGTGTATGTCACAAAAAAAAGAAAAAAATACATTTTGATTGTTATTAAAATACATCCATATTTTTGACGAGGGGTACTCAGCGTTACGAAAATTATAGAAGGGGTACACATATGTCAAAAGTTTGGGAAACACTGTTCTATTAGATTAATGTCAGGTGAATTTGGAGGCCAACACATGACTTAAAACTCACAAGAATGTTCCTCGAACCACTTCCTGACGATTCGACCCTTATGACATGGTGCATTATCCTGTTGGTAAACTCCATCACCCGCCGGAAACACTGTTGCTATGAATGGGTGCACCTGGTCTGCAACAATGTTCACGTAGCACGCAGACGTCAGGGATTGTTCTATGGAGATTATGGGTCCTTATGTGCTCCATGAAAGCATCGCCCATACCATAATACCGCCGCCACCAGCTTGTCTCCGTCCAACTGTGCATCCAGGAGCCAGGATTTCCATCGGAAATCGGCGTATTCGCACGTGCCCATCGATGTGATGGACCAGAAAACGTGATTCCTCGGACTATGCAACTTTCTTCCATTCTTCTATGGTCCATTTCCGATGTTCCTTGGTCCATTGAAGGCGCTGCAGGTGATGACGCGCCGTCAGAGAAGGGACGTGCTTCGCCGCCGGCTTCGTAGGCCGATACGCAGCAGAGCACGGTGCGCTGTGTGTTGCGAAACACTGTCTGGGTCACCACTGTTGTAGCTGCTGGTAATTTCGGCTGTTGTAGCTATCCGGTCACGGCGAATAATGCATAACAGTCCTCTGGAATCAATGCGCCGCGGGCGACACACCACTGGCTGGCGACTTTTCGTTTTACCATCCATACACCACTTTTGATACGTGCTCAGAACGACTGCACGTGAACAGCCCACCAAACGCGCCGTTTTTGATATCGACGTTCCCAGGCAACGAGCCATAACGATTTGATCTTTATCGAAGTCTGATAAATCAGCTGCTTTTCCCATTATGTCGCTAATCACTCTATGTTTGGAAAGACAATGCATGGGCCCTTTATATACTCCAGCCGCGCACGTGCCGTGGTTTTGTTTCTGGGGAGCTCATTGTTACAGAAGGAGGGTGGTCATAATGTAATGGCTCTTCGGTGTGTATATATATAAAATAAATAAACATCATCTCATTTTAAATTTAAACTCATTTAGTATTAGGTCTACGATTATATAACTTTAGGTTATGAAAAAAAATACGCCGGGCTTTTATTTTTTTTTTGGGGGGGGGGCAATTGCACCCCCCCCAAGGAGCCGCCATTGATACTATCAAAGGTTATACATACAAACTAATAAACTAAAAAGCTACAAAAGGTATTATGCAAAGCAGAATGATGCACAGAAATATGATTTCATGCAAGTGAGAACCAATTCCCACCTAAATAAAGATAAAGAGATAAAGATAACACACTTGAAGAAAGAAGCATAATTATGTGGATAATACAGTTGGCTCTCTGTTTAACGACGCTCTACTTAACGACAATCTCTATTTAAAGACGATATTTCCCAGTCCCGGCCCCTCCGACGTAAAAATTCTATTTAAAGACGATGTTGTTTCTGTTTAACGACGAATTTTTTTACATGATAAATTTTTTCTTCAACATTTTATCTGCAGGAGGGGAACCTTCTGTGCGGGAAAACAAGTTTGGTTTCAATTACATACCCGGAATTTCCTTAATGTTTGCAATGTTGCAATCATAGACTTGTTGCAGTGGGAAAAACAGGGTTGGGGGTATTTTCTGTTTCTCGGAAGATCGAATATTCTTTCATGGAGCTCTTAGTTCGGGAGCTGAATCACTCTATTGTCCCTACCATCTGTTGTCATGGGACTTACGAACTGTCCAATAGCAGCCCTCCTTCCGGGAAGCAGGTGTCCATGTTTAGAGAATTCATGGTTGTGTGTAGGAGCTCATTCCAGTACGAATACGAGGTAAGCAGAGCAAATAGGCATCAAAGCGAAAGCATCTTATGCTACGCTAAAAGGTGAAAATTTTTGAAGATTTAGAAAGTGTTGGAATAAGAAAAGTCCGATTCGTAAGACAATTTCAGCTATCCGAGTCTACTATCAAAGGCATTTTAGCAAGCTAAGAGAAAATTCTTGAAGCAGCACCAAAATTTGGTTTGGGATCCAAATCCAAACGGCAGAACATTCAATGTGGCCGATCAGAAGAGTTTGATAAGGCAGTCCTGCAATGGTTTCACGAAGCAAGAGCATCCAACATTCCAATTTCGACATATATGTGATATTTTTTAAAAATGCTATTGTTCTGGCAGAAATGTTTGGAATGCAAAATTCAGGCTTCGGCTGGTTGGCGAGCAAAGTTCAAAGAAGGATATGGGGTTGCATTTAAAAGCATATCTGGCGAAAGTGGCACCGTAGATGAAAAAATAGTGCTGAAGGGGAAATTAGATGGATATGATGAGAAGAACATATTCAATGCAGATGAGACGGGCCAATTCTACAATATGGTGCCTAATAAAACTTTATGGGCGAAAAGTGTTTTGAGGGAAAACACTGTAAGGAACGATTGACTGTTTTACTGTGCACTAATTCGGATGGATCTGAGAAATTTTTACCACTAGTTATAGGCAATTCAAAGCAATCAAGGTGTTTTAAGAATATCACTAGGACACCTAGTGAGTGCCGGAATAACAATAAAGCGTGGATAACATCACAAATTTTTATTGTCTGGATTAGAAAATTTGATGCAAAAATGCGTCGAGAAAAGAGAAAAGTTTTACTTTTAATCGACAGTTGCACTGCACATTCTCCAAAAATCCCTGGACTTACAAATTTGACTATTCATTTGTTATCAGCTAATTGCACTAGCAAGTTGCAGCCATTAGACCTGGGTATCATTCACAGTGTGAAAACATACTATAGAAAGTCTTTAATTAGGAAATTAATAAACAATTCGGCTGACAGTATAAAAATTAGAAAATTTTCGATCTTGGAAGCAATGCACATGATAACATCAGCATGGAAAGAAGTTTCTTCATCCACAATAAAAAACTGCTTTTGCGTTGCTGGAATTCACAAAAAACTTGTAGTGGAACTGCAAAGTACGGATGTAGAAATCAACGAAGATGACATTACCCCTGAAGAATGGAGAAGTCTTGTTGAAGATGAGGATGTTTCGATTCAATATTTCGACAATTGTGATGAATCTGTTTTAACAAGAGATTACAGAAATGTAGAACAAAATTTTGAAGATATAGTAAACGAAAACATGGTGTCAGACGAAGAAGGTAAAGTTGAAGATACGGAAAACGAGACACTGCTACCGTCTTACACAGATGCAACTTCTGCTCTAGATGTTCTCCGACGCTATATTACATAGAATTTGGAAGATGACGCATTTAACATTTTAGAAAATCTGGAGAAGAGAATAACGGAAACAAGGCGAAAAAGGAAGCAATCAACACTTTTTGATTTTTTTAAAACCTAATTTATCGTATTGTTTGTACTCTTTTTTCAATGTAATTTAAAATAAATTTTTGTGAATAAAATAATAATGATAATAAAAATAACATTTTTTAAACACGCCAATATAGTAAGAAATATGTTGATAGTCCTAACCCTGTAAAGTGTGGAGGGAAATGTTAATTTTTCACAAATTCTGTTTAAGAGCGATCTCTACTTAAGGACCATTTTTCACGGTCCCTTGAAAGTCGTTAAACAGAGAGCCAACTGTACTAGAAATTAGGACCTCCGAAGACTTGGATACTCAATACACCCAAAAGTTTATGTTGTAGCCTGAAGAAAAAATATTTTGAACAGGATGTGCATAGTTAAAGAATGAGGCAATCACCGTGACAGTAACTTTACGCATTAGCTACCCCATTTCCCTAATCCAATTAAGCATCTCAGTGACAGTCGGTGTTTGATTACACCAGGCCAACATTTATAAAAAAAAATATAAATAAATAAATATAAATAAATCTTTAGTTATCTTCCGACTATGGACATCTGGTATATCATCTCGGTGTGATGATGGATATAGAGAGGGTAGAGACTAAAAAATCTTTCGTGCTTGGAAAAGTACATACCTGATAGAGTTGAAGCTCAAATCTAATCTCCGTGTCTGAGGTCCATATATTTTGCCTAAAATACTTGGAATGGAGTAGCAGTCTTGACCAATATAAGACAGCTAGAAGATGAAACAAAAATAAATAAATAAATAACAACAATAAATAAAATGCTAATACTACAAACTGCGTTTTTGTTGTTAATTTTATAAAGCACAATATACATTCCCACTACAGTTTTATTACATTACTAATTTTCCTACTGACCATTAAACCCGTAGGCGATCTAGGGAAACCGTCTCGAACTAGGGGATAGTGAAGTCTATTGACTTTTATTACATGCTGCCAAACTGTCATTAAATCATCTCTTTTACTATGAATATCGATGTTATTTTGCATGTAATACATTCCCTAGAACAGAGGTAGATAACCCTTGCATAGCTGCCAACCTCCCAAGAAAAAAAATAAGGAACACAGCACGCGACCATAAATCGTATAGTTAAATGACATTATAAACATAAAACATTAAATTATAAAAAGGCGTGCTTACCTTGGTTGCTCACCGTGTTTAATACTTGACAGAATAAATACACAATGAAAAAATAACAGTAAGATAGGTAGCTTATTTAATTATATTCATTATTACAAATATTTAATGAATAGCATAAATTTCCATTAAGATATGCATGTGTACAGGATTTTGCCTTTTTTAAAAATCGTTTATCATAAGTTTGTTTATAGCATGGTTCAGCCGTACGGGACTTTGCAACTAAAATTGCTTGCAATGTCTCAGGCTTAAGGGAGCTTCTGAAATCAGTTTTGTTTCTGCGAACCAAACTAAAAATTCTTTCGCAGGCAGCCTTACTGTGTGGAAATGTCAATATACCGAGCATCAGTCTTGAAAGTTTTTCAAATTTTAACTTTCCAAGAGCTCCCTTTTCTTTTGAGGGGTTTGCCCACTGTCTATCAACTCTTTCTTCTGCTAAGATATCTGAAGGGATTTCGGCAAGCTGGAAGTTTAAAATTCGGTTTCCAAAGCATCAGTGGCCTCAAATTGAGATTCATCATCTTTTCTAAGTAATAAATTGGGATATTTTCCCACAAAATACCTCACGGCAGAAAAGTTATTTTCTTAGCGTTTTGAGATATCCACAATTTCAGCATACTGTAAAAGTTCCGAATCATAAGGAAAATTAGCAACTATATAGCAACAAGATGTTATACTATTTTCTAACACAAGAATAGAACTGTAAAAGTTCGCTTTAAGACAAATCTTTGACAAATTCTGATGTTTCGGAATAAAATCAAATTCTTCAGAATACTTAGGGATATAAGTCTGGATCCTTCGCAATTTAGACATATTTACCGTGGCGTAGACGGAGGGAAAACACCGATTTGATGGATCGTAATGCTGGGCAGGACAGGGCAGTGCAGTAGATGACGCCGTAGCAAAGACAACGGACAGAACTCGCAACGTAGAAAGAGAAAATATGAATCTCGAAAACGCGATGTAGGGGAAGAAAAGCGATAGCGCTGTGGAAGTAAAAATGCGGGACATTTTTGCTTGAAACGTATTTTCGTAACAAAGCTTAAAAAACGGAATAAATACGTTTTTTACGGAACACTTGGCACGTATGCCCTTGGCACGCGTGCCAAACGTGGCACGCCGAAGATTCGTTTCTGGTAATCGAAACAAGTTCTTGCCAAATTTATTTTAAATTAGTACCTGTCGGCTGACACAACAGCCGACAGGTGCTGATTGAAACATGGTTACCCTTGTAACACTACCCGGACTGAAATGTGTAAAGCAGTTGTGAGAGAATTATCTACTTGACAAATTGACAATTCAAAAGTAGTATCCGCCCCAACAATTGCCACCCATAGCATGAATGGTGTGAAGAAAGGATTTTAAAATTTGTTTGCAAAAGATGTTGGTCATTCACTGATAGGTTTTCATTGCATCATACATGGGGATGCTTTATGTGTAATTGAAGGAACTTCAGGAATTGCAGAAAAAGGTTAACAAGGTTGTTAATTTAATTTCTGCTTTGGCTTTAAATAAAAGAAAATTTCAAATTCTACTGAATGAGGTTGATTTCATGTATAAAGGACCGTGTTACCAAAAATTGTCTGACATCATGTGGGTTTGTAAACTGATGTTTCTTGCAGATTTTTTTTTTTAACATTTAAATGAATTGAATATTAAGTTATAGGACTCTGGTAACACACTTGATGTTATGTTTGGTTACATAAAAGCGTTTGAAATGAAGCTAGAAGTTTTTAAGAGTTGTGTAGATAATGATTCAGATGCTTCCCAAAACTAAAGAGGTGTGCCAATTATCTCCCAAAAGATGACAGAAGACACCGCCAATGTCTTCAAAAACTGTTTGTAAACATTATCGAGTCAAGTGTTGGGCAGTTCATTACAAGCTTTGCTAAATTCAGAGGACTGGAACAGACAACAAAATTCATAGTTTCCAGACAGTATCAAACTGGAAGAAACAGCAAATTCTTTTTCATGGATAGACATGAGTGATTTTGAAATACAATTGATTGAACTTCGGAGTAGCTCAATTTGGAAGCAGAATTTTTTTGACATTAGAGTTTACTTGGAAAATATTGCAAAGGAGCCATTAGAAAAGGGAGTAACAGAGAAAAATGCGGAAAACGAAGTATTAAGGACTTGGAATACTATTTCAGAAGTTTCATGTTTAAAAAATCTTGCGGCAGCATTACTATCCATATTTTCGTCTACATATGCTTGGGAATCTTTGTTCTCAATGATGAACTTTGTTAAATCTCGTAACAGGAATATCCTGAAGGATGAAACTAGTAGTGCACGTATATCTCTCAATGTTACTAAATATAAACCAGATAAAAAATCTCTGCCATCAATTCTGCAGCAGCAGAAGTCCTATTGCTATTATATAAAACATGAATCAACAGGTTTTCTGTCTCAAGTTTTATCTGATGTTTTCTTTTGAAAGTTTGAAAGGTTCAGGGTCATTTAAATTTAGTTTTGAAGGTAAATGAATGTATTTCCATTTTTATACATCATGTATAAGGGATTTAAAATCAGCAAAAGGTTATCTGAAATAAGCTTTTACTATGTTTTAGTCATACAAATGTATAACTGTAAAAAATTAATGACTGCGTAATAGAAAAAAATAACAGTTAGTGTTAACTTTTTGTGTTGATGCTAATGACAGTGTCTTTAAATTGTGTGAATATGTGTGGCAGTTAAAGTTATACTTCAGGCTAGTAAAAAAAATATCCATAAAAACCTTTTTCTTAAAATCCGATCATAATTTTTTTTCCATTCAGTCAGTTTTGCATGATTTACATAATCACTTACAAATCAAATATTAAGATATCAAATAATATATTCTTAAGAAATTTTGGTTGGCACGTGGAAATTTTTTTTTGTCGTCAGAGATTTGGCCGATTTTGGTACGCACTCTCAAAAGGGTTGCCTCCCTCCCTGCCCTAGAACCAGCAGCGTACGCAGAAATTTTCAAAAGGGGGGGTGTTATAGTCCAGTCAAATTAGGTTTTCATTTCGCATTAAATGAAGGGATTGAGATTTTTTCAGGAATGTGTAGGGGTTGGTCCCCTGAACAACGCCTAATAAAGTCCCCTCGATTTCAGGCACCGCTGGGTGGTGGGTGGGTTCAAAGGTCACTTTTTTCAGATTTTGGCGTTTATATCGAAAATGGTGCATCGCACAGAAAATTGTCAAATCCAAAAATTAAAGCTTATAAAATTTCCTTCCAAATGGTGTATCCATGTTTGTACCCAAGTGTTACCGTTTTCGAGATATGAGCCATTGAATATGAAAAGTTTTCAAAAAAAGTGGTAACGGTTCAGGTATCTCGTCAAACTTCCTCTTCTAACTCCTTCCCCTTTCATTTCTCAAAAAACTCGTGATAGAGAAAGATGTAGAGCGAAAGATTTTCTTCAAAATGTATATAGTTATGTTAATTTATCTTCACCAGGTAAATAGTTAGAGCGTTTTGAAGTTTAGGGGTACTTTTCAACATTTTGCTTGTAAAATGCTCTTCAAGTTTCGTTTCCATGGTCTGTAACTCTCTTAATCACTTTGTATGGTATTTAATTAGATACGTATAATATTCATAACCCATATAAATAATAAATTATGTATACCTGTACGTATAATGTATATCTCATAATATACAGAAGAAGACTTGTACACTGAAGTCCCACTGAATTAGGGATTCCTACCTAGTAACGAGTTGGGCCCCCTCTGGCCTTGATAACGGCTGCCACACGACGAGGCATAGATTCAACAAGTTTCTGGAAACGTTCCACGGAAATGGCTTGCCAAATATTGGCTAAAGCTGTCCATAAGGTTCTTTGGTACTGTGTGATGGCCTTTCACGCCTTGTTCCAAAACATCCCAAAGATGCTCAATAGGATTTAAGTCTGGACTTCTAGGTGGCCAATTCATGACAGAGAAGTCAGAGGAATGCTCATCCAACCAGCCAGTAGCCAACCGGGACTTGTGAGAGGTACAGTTGTCTTGCTGGAGAACTCCATTACCGTGCGGATAACAGAACAGCATAAACGGATGGAGGGGATCACCCAGCAACTCTACGTACCAAATTGCATTGAGGGAGGTTGGTACACGCACCAAAGATCCCAAACTGTGCCACAAAAAACACCCCAGACCATGATTGAGCCACCATGCCCTTGTACAGTTCCAGCCAGGCATGCAGGATCCATGGCTTCATGAGCCTGACGCCATATTCTCAGCCTCCCGTCGGCGTCAAGTAGTCGGAATCGAGACTCATCACTCCATGCTACTCGTTTCCAGTCCTCTACACTCCAGTCTCTGTGATCTCTTGCCCAGGCAAGACGTGTAGCCCGATGACGAGTATAGAGCAATGGTACTCTCGTAGGTCGACGGCTCCCGAAACTCATACGGTGAAGCGAGCGTTGCACAGTCCGTTTACTGACTGTACGACTGGCACCGTCATTAAACTGCGTGGTAATTTGAGCTAATGTTTGGCTTCGCTGGCTACGTACAATACGCCTGAGCCGTCTCTCACCACGCACTGTCCAGGCTAATTGTCATTTGCAGTTTGCCCGATCGCTAGTTTTTTTCCACCATCCATGTATTCTTGGTATACTCTTGACACTGTCGACCTTGAAAATCCTAGCTGTCTGACGATTTCGGAAATTGAATGGCCCATGCGTCGCGCACCTACGATTTGTCCGCGATCGAAGGCATCTAAATCAGACAGTTTACCCATACTGGCAATTCCAACAACTAATTCAGAACAACACAGTACGCGCTATATATGCAGTTACTACAGCGCCCTCACTTGCGCATACATGATGCGCAGCGCTACACATTTTGCATAGGCTTTGCTATCCCTAATTCAGTGGCACTTCAGTGTAGTACAAAGGAGGAAGTAAGAAAACAAACAAAAATGTATAAAAGTGTCCCTTTAGCTCAGATCATTTTGGAAAACTTATATATCACACCATATGAAAAAGAATAAGTAGTTCAGTTACTTCAGACCTCAGTAGAAATTACTCCACAACACATTTCCACAAATACCTTCCTTGCCAGCATTCAGTGGAATTTGAGCAATGAATTGTCACGTCTCAAAGGTAAAGGGCCAACAGCAGCTTTGTGGGTCCAGTACTTTGAAATGGTGGTGTTGATGAAAAATCCATTGCAGCACAGCACACTGGTAACTGGGAAGATCATATGACATGTGCCCAACTGATGATACCTTACGTCCATGCCAGCGGGCATTTTCATTATGCAAAGTGTACTCACCTATATGTACAACACATGCTGGGACTAACAACTCGCCACCTTCAACTTAAACAGGATTTTATAAATCGTGGATACTTCACTGTCAACAGAACTGGAACACCAATGGCTGGTGTGTGGTCTGACATGGCAATTGAGGTGACACTCATGTGTGACATGAAGAGTGAAGGAGAATTAACACGTGGGCGAGGCTTTAGTGATTCGGTGTTGGCGAAATGGGTTGGGAGCACGCACAGCTACAGCAATATGTGGTTCACTTGAGATGTTTTGTGGCGTCCATACTGCAAGAGGAGAACAACATGTTGAGTTTCGAGCATCACGCATAACCAGAGATGATCTAGACAGAAGGAAGCTTGCCCAATGGTTGGCTGATCACCCCCCTTTTGTTGAACGTAATTGTTTGATGTCACTTTCAACGGGAGTAATTGGAACAAGTAACGTCAATTGCTACCAGGCCTTGAAAATTGGAACCCGCACAATGAGCACTTTTGTTGGAATGAATTTCTCAGAAGTGAAACAATCCAAGAAGGACTCAGTCGTTCCTTTAGCTGCGATGAGCAATATGATCAAAGTTAATGATGAGGTAGTGGTGGTAGAGCCTCTGATGATAGTTCAAAGAACTCTAATCACCAAGAAGAAAGAAGTGGATGTAGAGGAGTTGCTAACGTACGAGTTAGCCCCATACCCTATGTCTCTATTCGCCGAGGGGATAATGAGATAAATCAAAAAGTCAGCACTGCATGATGCTTTCCCAAAATGTAATCAACTGATCAATGTGAAGAACAGTTTCACGGTAATCGATGGCGGCTTCCTGCTTATAGAGTAAAGTGGAACACCAACACCACTTTCGCCTCCATCTGAGATCAATATGTATCGTACATAATCAACCATTACGGCAGCAGTTCAGCTGTGGTTTTTGATGGTTATGAAGAGACGAACTCCACGGAAAGAGACGAACAACATCGGAGAGCATCAAGTAAAACATCAG
Organism: Dolomedes plantarius; assembly: GCA_907164885.2. Lineage (NCBI taxonomy): Eukaryota > Metazoa > Arthropoda > Arachnida > Araneae > Dolomedidae > Dolomedes > Dolomedes plantarius. Next base: position 176,063,915 of record OU015491.1, on the reverse strand, counting down.
TGGATATTGACTTCAATAAGAACATGGTGGTTACTGTTCATCAGGAAAACTTCCTTTCTAATGAAAGGAACAAAACCAAGCTCATTACTATGCTGGTTCAGGCCTTAGGTGCAAGAGGTATACAGTCTACTATAGCCAAAGGAGATGCTGACTGCAGTATTGTCAGAGGTGGGTGGCAAAACACCTCTCATTCAACTGTGGTGATAGTAGATGGGTAAGACCTGCTCGTCTTACTTGTGGCACTCACCCCACGAGACACGAATGTGTTTTTTTATGAAGACCGTACGGGGCAACACAGAATACAGGCTCTACTCTTCACAACATCTTCAGGTCTTATCATTCAGTCAGTACATTCTCTTCATCTATAGTTTCTCAGGATGTGACACTACGTCAGCGATTTATGGTAAAAGCAAAGCAGCAATAGTACAATGTTTCCAGCGGTATGCCAATGAAACAACAAACATTGCCAAAGTGTTTTATAACTACAAATCTTCACCAGGAGACATTGCTGGAGCTGAGGAACGAATGTTCCTGCTCATGTTCCAGGCCCCGCCAAATGAACATGATCTCAATCACCACAGGTACCTTTCATTTTTCTTTGCTCGTACTGACGCCATTAAGTAAATTTAATAATTTATATAATTCATTAATATTCAATAATACGTTATACATTATCTGGCCAAAAGTATCCGGACACCCCCCCCCCCCTAAGGAAGTGGATCTAGCAGGTGACGTAATTTGATGCGTAACCGAAAGCTATAAAAGTATTGGTAGTGGTTTGTCAGGTCATATTATTGGATATAAAGTCCTACAGACCTTGGAGCTCCGACAAATTGAAATACCTGAACCTGAACCTGTCAGGTCATATTTATGCGTTTGTGAGACAATGAGTAAGTCAAAGGAGCTTAGTGACTTTGATCGTAGCATTATAGTGGGATGCCACCTTTGTGGGAAATCAGTTTGTGAAAATTCGGACATTCTACAGAAGCTAAAATGATAGTGAAGACTGACTTGTTTGAAACTTTTTCCGAAGTATCAGATTGACGGCTTTTAATATATAGGAAAGCAGTTGATGAAATAAATTGTATATAATATATTTAATGTAAGAAACTGTTTGAACCTACTTTTGATAACCATTTTTTGATTATATGAACAACTTTTATACATTTTGGTTTGTTTTCTTACTTCCTCCTTTATACTACAAGTGTTCTTCTGTATATTATGAGATATACATTATACGTACAGGTATACATAATTTATTATTTATATGGGTTATGAATATTATACGTATCTAATTAAACACCATACAAAGTGATTAAGAGAGTTACAGACCATGGAAACGAAACTTGAGTGACGAGCATTTTACAAGCAAAATGTTGAAAAGTACCCCTAAACTTCAAAACGCTCTAACTATTTACCTGGTGAAGATAAATTAGCATAAATATATACATTTTGAAGAAAATCTTTCGCTCTACAACTTTCTCTATCACGAGTTTTCTGAGAAATGAAAGGGGAAAGAGTTAGAAGAGGAAGTTTGACGAGATACCTGAACCGTTACCACTTTTTTTGAAAACTTTTCATATTCAATGGCTCATATCTCGAAAACGGTAACACTTGGGTACAAACATGGATACACCATTTGGAAGGAAATTTTATAAGCTTTAATTTTTGGATTTGACAATTTTCTGTGCGATGCACCATTTTCGATATAAACGCCAAAAACTAAAAAAAAATGACCTTTGGACCCCCCCCCCCCCGGCGCCTGAAATCGAGGGGACTTTATTAGGCGTTGTTCAGGGGACCAACCCCTACACATTCCTGAAAAAATCTCAACCCCTTCATTTAATGCATGATTCGCCGCCATTTTGAGCTAATTTGACTGGACTATTATTATGAAAGAGCAGTTTTGAGCAATCAGTGCAAAGTGTAAACCTAATTAAATAATATATTTAATCAAAACCAATAGGCGGGTTATAACCCCCATCAACCCCCCCTTGCGTAAGCCACTGCCTAGAACATATTCTGCAAAGGTAAAAAAAAAAGGGGGGGGGGAAAGTGGTAATTGAAGTCTACAGTAATTCATATTTCTTTCTTTTTCTCGCCTCACGAAAGATACGAATCAAATGGATTTTGTAAGATAATAATTAATTAAGATGATGAATCCATTAATTGTTCTTCCGGGTCAAAACTTAGTTAAGTAATCCATATCTTTATTAATGTAACGTAGACATTTTTATCGTTGTAATGGTACCACCTTAGTTGTTATCTTCATGGATAAACCTCACACAATTTCAGTAACTATGAAGAACAGACAGAGATATCTTAATTAATATTTGATTAATAAAAAAATTTAAAAATTTAATGCTGCAGAGAAAAAATATCTTAAGTTTTTATGCAAATTAAAAAAAACGAGCTTTTTCTGGGGCATGTCAAAACATTTTTTAAAAATTAAGATATTTTTAGGAGTCTTTAATGTGTATCTTAAAAACATCCTGATCAAGAAAAAAACAATTTTAAAAACGCATCTTGTTTAGAGGGCTTTAAAATGAATTTTATATGCATGTCTACTTTAGGGGCCCTATAATTCCCTTTAAACTTGGTCTTTAGAGCGTTTTTAAGGTCCAATGGATCTTCATAGACGATCACAATAATTAAAACAATTTATTAAACTATTGATATGGACTACCTAACTTCAACAGAAACTCAAAACATTTCTGTGTTTGCTGTGCAAAGGGTGTTTAGTCCAAAATGGGCTAAAATGAGTTATCAAACCAGGCATGTTTGAAAAATCAAGGGCTACTGCAGGGTACAGAAAGCTAAGTCCAATTCCACTCCTAAATATTTTTATTCATCAGGGAAAATTTGGGATTTGTGAAATAAAACACAAACATGTTAGTGTTAAAGTTACATGTAGGGGTTATGTCACAATCAAGGACTTAACACTCTTTACTCAACAAAAATAAAATTAGAAAAATTTACTTTAAAAAAACATTAAAAATTAAACTTAAAAAAACTGACTTTACAAAAGCTTTTTTTTTTAAATTTTTTAAATCCCGTTTTTCTCAAAACTATGATTTTTGACTTGACTCTCTTTACATTGCAAACACAGATTTATAATACACTATCCTTTTTAATAATCAGAAAAATTACTACTTTTTTTTTGAAAATCAGAAAATACAAATTTTAACTTACATCAACTCCAACTACGACTTTGTCTTTCGTGCAATAAGTAACCACACATACATGAGAATATTTCTTTTCCGGGCTATTTAGCAAATCGATTGTGCTCGCGGACAAATTGTCGATACTGTAGGAATCTGCAGAATTAACACTATCGATGCTTGGGAACCTAATCATTATTTCGGCTAAAAATATAAGTCCAGTCAGTTCATGCGCCTTCACTGCACACAACCCTCTCGGGCAGCGGTCATATCAGGAATGATTGTGATGTTCAGATCTGCAACGCATTTCGTATTCTGTCGTAGTTTGTAGTAGGAAAATAAGAGTATTGTTAGCTGAAAATTTTTTTTCTTCTGACTTTTCATGTGCTTCAAAGCTTATATAACGGAAATTCGAACACCTAGCAAACAGGTTTGGAATCTGACACTCACTCAGGCTATTTACTTTTTTCTGCTGCGCATGTTAGCTGGGAGAATGACAATGACATGCAAAACAGTTCCCACTTAGCAGTAGCTCGCAGCGCATGCCTCAGTTCACAAGTCAATATATATACATCGTATGCAGAGTTACAGCTGTTCACAATGAGATCAGTTAATAAATGCGTTGTGGCGTTAATCGTTGAAAAGGGAAGGATAAGACCGTACTCGGGAAAATTAATGATGAAGAATTGATACAGGAAAGGGAAAACACACATCTGCATCTGCTCTAAAACCCATTAAAAAAAAAAGCGAGGAAGTACAACAATAATGTTTACTCAGTATTCTTGGATTTTGTATATACGTACGTCACGAAACATTTAATTCATTCACTCCATCGAAAAGATTTAAACAGAAATTTAAATGTAAACAAAAATTTAAACAGAAAAACTTAATTCCGTTTTAAGAAGAAAACAATTTATTTACTAAATGGTAAAATTTGTTTTAATTTTTAACGAATAAAAGCAAACAAATTTTATAATTTATACAGTAAAATTAAAGTTAAAGAAAATTATCTTCCACCTTTGCAGGGGGGGGGGGGGCATTTATAAACACTATCGTAACTAAACGAAAAGCTTTGTAGTCAACTAAGATTAAGTCCAATCATGTTTCATCGGATAAAAAGCGTTAATAACCTTAAAAAAAACCAATCCCTATACATTTATATAATGTATTGGAGCAATTTAGAACAAAATTCCGTCCGTGAATATTTTCTAGTTCCTCTTTTACGCATTTTTCTTTCTCTTAACCTATTTAAATGCCTATTTGCACGTTTCATGCTCACCAGTTTTTTGGTTCTATGAATCTTTTTTTATCTCTTTAACCTTGAACTTTTTTTTTTAAATTAAAGAAAATTATATTTATTACAAGAAAAATAACAAAAATGCAAAATAAACAATGATTCACATTTGTTATACATTTTTCTATAATAAAACTTGTTTTCCCCCCATAAATAGTTTAATATACCTTTGCAACAAAAAAGTTAATATTTTTAATATTTAAAGGATTTAATTATAATGAGAAAAATTGTACCGAGATACATTTTCGCGATAATAATACTGATAAAAATTAAATAAAATATTTCGTATCGGCAAAAACAAAACACATTTTAATGCAAAAGATTCAGAATATTATGTTAATTACAAGAAAATCATTAAGTAGAATATGTAATTAAAAACTCTATTATATATATATATATATATATATATATATATATATATATATATATATATATATATATATATATATATATATATATATATATCGAAGAAAATGAGTTAGCTGTATGGACAATTGTTAGATGTAAGGTATTTTCGCTTAGATCTACTATTATAAAAAAAATACCATGCATTTCTAATCTTATAATAAAAATACTTTTAGTTTAATTAATCATCTACATAATTTACTAACGTACAGGATACATTGGATAAAATCAGTTATCCAATTTCTGATTTTAAAATAGAAAATACTAGAATTTTCTATGGAATAAATGATTGAGCATTTTTCACAAGGTCATTCAGTAACTGAAGAACAACAATACATAATCGCAAATCAGACGCACCCAAGTGAAGTCCAGAAATAAACGTCTGGAAAATATCTAAAGACAGATAATGTTATAGGCTAAACGGAAATAATATTTCCTACGCACGTCAAATATCGCTTCATTCACTGAAAGATGTCCGCCTTCACTTTAGTTATATTTAAATATTTTCCCTCAATGCAGTAAGATTTAAAACTTGAATCGACGGTGAAGATCAAAGTTACGAAAACTGTTTGTGTTTATTAAGCTCACAGCTGTTGTATCACGTAATTCAACACAAGAGGAAAAACAGCATACAGCAGGCCCGCACAACTGAACATGTGACGAGGAACGTATTACTTTATGGAAAGCTGCTGCGGGCAGCAAGAAAATGGGAAAGATGGGGAAGCGAAACGTTTTATCTAACAAGAAAATAAATAAATAAATATATATATATATATGTGTGTGTGTGTGGTCCAGAGGTAGCCTATCGGTAGCGCGTCGGCTTTGGGAGCTAATACCTGTTAAATACCTGTCTAGTCCGGATATCGGTAGGTTAAATCCGTAGACCAGAAAGTTCTATGAGGTCAGTGGGTGGGGAAGGTACGATCCTCCCAGATGTCGCCCCTGGGGAGGGTGTTCGGTCAAAATTGTGGTGGCACCACAGCTAAGACGGACTCCGAACCTTGTGGTGCTATTATAAACCGGAGCCACCCTACTCAGCCCGAAGCCTATATGGACTTGATCTGGTACATCCGGCCAGGGGGCGTTAGGAACAACAACAACAACAATATAATTACTGAATCTTTTAAAAATTAAATAAATATTAATATTCATTGCTTATTTATTCTTTTCGTAATATTATAAATCGAAAAAAAAATATTCCGTACTTTTAAAGTTTATTATATTACGCGCCTTCACAAAAGGCTTCGCGGGCCACAGAGTGAATGCTGGCCTGATGTAGAGTAATCATTAACTACATTCAGACAATAAAGATAATGTATGTATACAGTAACTGCAGATGGCACTGAAGGCATGTTAAATTCTGTAAGCGATATCAAAAATTATTACGCTCAGAAAATGAGTTAGAAGTAAGGACGATAAACACTCATATCAGTTAATTAACATAAATCGGAAACGGTCGAAACTTCAATAAGGTTAAGTTTAATTAGCAGATTTTCTCTAAGAGTAACATACGTACTATCTAAAAACAAGAACATAGTAATTCTACTTTACTGTAAAATTATTAAAACTATTCGATGTACTAAATCTTTCAAATTAAGGTCATTCTGGATAGACATAAGAATGAATGTTAAAAATTCCACGTGTGTATGACCTCCAGTAGTGTTGTTACGCTAGACTTCAGCGAATTGCACCATTCATTAAGACATCTAATGATGCAATCGCCTATAACACTCCGCCGTAGAATTATTTTTATAAGTATTTATTCAATCGACTTTAAACACTGTTTTCGCAAAGCATTTATAAATTAAAATTCAGGGACTTTTTTCAATGGCTCGACAGCTAATTTTCGGCATTGATGACTTCGTACAAAGACAGGAATACCATAGTTTCTGAATTTTACGTAGCAGGTCGTAAGACTATATCAAAACCGCAAAATTTAGTATTTATCACGAAGTTAATAACTATCGCGATCAGAAATTTGCACTCTATAAGCGGATGAATTGCTTTTTTTTCTTCTTTGAGCTTAAAAGTTGTCTCTTTTTGATTCGAAGTAAGGCCACAGAGCCGGTAAGTGGCGCTAAAGAGAACTCTTAACCTTGAAGGGGGCTGATAAGTAAATGATTTATAAATAAAGGTTGTTGACAATAAGAGAAATATTAGAAATTATAAACATTAATCATACCGACAAAGCAATGTTTTATCAAAATGCAAATAAATCAAAGAACTCGTTAAATACTTTTGTAGGCTCAATATTTCATTAAAAAAATTTTAAATCTTAAAAATCATAAACAAATGTTTTTGTTGAACAAACTATAGTGGTCCATCTCTGAAACAGTGTTTTGCTGTTCTTGAAAGTTACCTGACTTCAAGAATCGTTTGAAATTTACATTATATTTATAATACATATCTTTATATTATTTAATTAATTAATTTATTTATATATTATAATTTCATTTATTTATTTATTATAAATTTATTTATTTATAAATTATTACTATCTTTAATTACGTATAGGTTGATGGTGCGAGAAAATGATTTCACCCATTTTTTATAGTGGTTTATTATAAATGTATACACCCAATGTTTTATTTTTCAGCTTTTTTTGCTCCAATGATGAAAGACAAAATCCAGCTGAATTCTGAGGAGTTTATTATAAATTTATATATTTTTGTATTGGGTTTTCTTTTTATTCATGTGTATAAAATTGCACATGCCTTTTTTTACTATGTAATTTATGCTGTGTTTAGTTTTAAAATTGATTTATTTTGGTTAACAAACATTCTTAAAATCCCGGGCAACGCCGGCTCGGGGGGGGGGGGGGATTTTTTTTTCTGCTTGCGATTGTTTGCAGGACGTGGGATGCGCATCCACAAAATTTAAATACCTTTATTCGTTGATTTTTAGTATTTCCATTCTCTGACAATGATTGCAGAAGGGAGCGGGTCCCTAAACCGACCGGCTAGTTACTATGAATAAAGTAATTATGTTAAACTAAAAGTTTAACATAATTACTTTATTCTCAGCACTAGCCAAAACTCCTTCAAAATTTTTTCAAGCAATACGAAAGAAACACGTTTGGAAGAAGGGTTTAAAATAACAACACACACGCATGTTTGTGGAAAACACAAAAGAAAGCTATACACCAGTGGTTCCCAACCGGTGGTCCTTAATATAAAAATTCAGAATGCCTTAAAAGACAAAGTCTGAAAAATACAAACTTGTTCACCTTAAATTTTAAATAATCAACCACCTAATATATATATATATATATATATATATATATATATATGTTTCTTTCTAGCCAGTCTTAGAAGTAGTGACGTCCTTCCCTTATAGAAAGGAAGTTTAAGATTTCAGTACCAAAAAATTTTTAACTAGAACAATCTTAATTGAATCTCCTGATTTCATACATGTTAAAACAAGAAATTTGATATTACAATAAACTAAAGTCGATTTCCGAGATTACGTCACCTCATTAAGTGGCACTGTCTAGTCAAAGAAAATTTTAACTTTGTTAACAAGTTAAACACTGAAATCAGTAGCAAATTCAGTAGGAAAGCTTTTTTAAACATTGTATTGCTGTAATGTACGGGAACTATAAACACACAATTATTTAGATGATTTCTCAGGATCGCGAGCACAGATAAAGCACACGGGCTTACAGAGTTTTTCAAAAGAAATCATTGTAGGTTGAATGTATATAGAATTCAGAATCCATTCCCAAGAGTTCGCTAAGTAAAGTAACTATATATAAGAAGACATAAAACAGTAACTCTATATCTTAATCAGTTGTTGTTTCGAATGTCCTCTGGCGAGAAGTATTCGAGACCAAGTCCATGTAGGCTAACGGGCTAAAGGGTGTGGCTCCAGTTTATACTGGCATCTCAAGGGTCGGAAGCCGATTTAGTCAGGTGCCACCTCAAATTTGACCGAGCATCTCCAGGGGTGACATCTGGGATGGATCGCACCCTCTCCCATCCTCTCTAACCTCACAGAGGAAATTTCCGGTCTACGGATTTAACGTGCACATATCCGGCCTAGACACGGAGATATTTAATGGCGCTTGTCGGGATTCGATGCAAGCCCACTCAGCACTAAAAGCCGACGCCCTACCACTAGGCTACCTCGTTGCCCATATCTTAATATAATGGTTCTAGATCAAAGGTGTTATATAGTATTAATTTTCTCACGACTCTTCTTAATAATTAGAAATGTACCCCCTTTTTTAAGCTATTCACACAGAATATACGAAATTTTAATTTTAAAAAAGTTGTTGTTTTCACGCGAACGAACACACACACACACACACACACACACACACACACACACACACATATATATATATATATATATATATATATATATATATATATATATATATGCATTAAAATAATATGTACATTGATACATTTTAATAATGGAAAAAAACGAAAAATATTAAATCACTCAAGCACAGATGACTCATCAGTTTCTTTTCAATTATTCTCTTGTAGTGCGATTTTTTCCCCTTTGCATTAAATTGCTACTTTAATCTTAAATACAATTCTAACATTACGCATAGAGCGACTTAAAGCTATCAAGAAGCATAGCACTTGTCTTTAAACATCAGTTAACCCTTCAGCGGGCGCACCCGTGTGCAAAGTGCAACATTTTCTTAATTTTGAATGGTTTGTTTTTGCATGTAAGGTTTGAATGTTCTAAGCAGTTTATTTTTATAGCTACATCCTTTCTAATGCATGTCTGATTTTCTGACCCTTGTATTCCTTTCCATTCATTGTTAGTCGTGATTTAATCGTGGTACGTAGAATTATTATTTTCAATTTGAAAAAAAAATGTTTATTACAAAAGGAATAAACAAGGTTGAAAGAAACGTTGCACTTTGTGCAACGCGCGCTTGCTGGTGTTCCAAAAATTGGCGCTACCGCTGAAGGGTTAAAGATTATTAAACCTATCACCATACAAAAGAAGTATAAAAGGTTCATATAATCATGTACTGTCATCAATTGTCTCTATAAAATGCTGAATAAATTTAATATAAACTTTTAATAATATAATCAACTTTAGAGAGACCGGTTTAAAAAAAAAAAGGATGTTAGAGAGGTAAGGCAACCATCATACACTATTTTAACAGTTTTAGAGTTAATCAGATCATCATCAATGCACTGATCTAAGCTAGAATTACAATTGCTGTAGTTGTAGTACGTATAGAAATACAAATATAGTAGCACACATATAGTACCGATGTTATAATTTTAAATTTTTACCAAGATGTTGATTTTACAAATTTAATGCCAGAGATTTAAAATTTTTAAAATCAGTATTTTAATTTAATATTTTGTAGTAGCTCTATTTTTGCATTTAATTTCTACAATTATCTATAGCGTAATTCCCTTATTAAAATTTATAATTGTTCACGGCAATTTAAGTGTATCAAGGGGCAATGATCAGGCTTTTAAAAATAGTAATTAATGATTGTTATACCAAATATCATGTGTAAGTATAAATACGAGAGGTTAATCTACACATGTATTGTCATCGGAAGTCATAAGCAACAAAAGAAACAATATGTCCCTGAGGAGATCTGAGATTAGGGATATCTCAGTAGCTGCAGATTGCACACGAGAAAATTTAAGTATAACAGACGCACGACGTATCTTGAATACCTTACACCAGTGGTCCCCAACCCCCGGGCCGCGGACCAGTACCGGTCCGTGGATCAAATGTTACCGGGCCGCTAGCTTAGGGCCAAAAGCTCAGGGTTCTCATTGATTTAGCGTTCTAGTGAGTTAAAATGTTAAATCACTTTATATTCATTTTTTGGTGTAACTGTATTTTATTTTGAAGGCATGTTTAAGTACAATTAAATTAAAATTATTAAATCAAAACAATCAAAGGCCGCCCCCCCCCCCTCAGCAGGCCACGGTAACATTATCAAACGTTGGTGATAGTGTAAGACAAGACATTCAACAAGATTTTCAAAGGTGATAATAAAATCTAAAATTGAGTGTTTCTTGCGAAAATTTCTTAGAATACCATTCTTCCATTTCATGTAAATCTAGTCAGAAAGCTATGAAACTTAGTAACTCTCTGTGGGTGCGAGAAAACATGCAACTCAACTCCTTTATTGTTCGTAGAACAGGCACTGAGAACCAGTTTCAAGGTCTCGAGGGAAGTCACGAGTTTTGACTCCAAACTGAAATTTATTCTCAAACTTTTTATTCAAACGGAGTCTTACATTTGCCTCTGGAAAAATAACGACTTTATGACATTTGAGCCCGAGGAAGTCAGGGTGTCAATTGCATGCCATCTATAGAGGTTTAGTGACGTACTTGCCGCTGACGGCAATTAAAGATTTGACATCTGAGCATTAAAAATTATCGGTAAACAATATTTAAGACACAAAATTGAATAATTCAATCTGCGCGATTAAATTTTGTGTTTTCGCTGGACTAAGATTACAATTTGAAAACTTCCAAGATGATTTATGCTTTTATTATCGGTTTATACAATTGTCAACGCGTTTATCTTGTTTTAATTGTATCGCTGAATGGGAACTCATCATGGAAATTCATAGTTAGACATAAAAGAGAAAATTTTATTAAACTCAAAATTATTTTTGGCAGCTAATGCCATTCTATGGTTTGAACTTCTGAGGGTAAGTATTGTTTCCTATTTCATTTTTATTTTGTTGCCACATACTTTAATTCTTGACAAATATATCACTTGTGGGCAAAGAATTCCAACCTAATACTATAAATATCACTCTTGATTATTTGGAAATAGATCCATTCAGTTTAATCTACTTCAATTATTTCTATTTTGTAGTAATTCAAAACTATCATTACAGAAGTTTAAGCACATAGGATTTTAAGTGTTTAACATAAAAAAATTAGGTAATTATGTATTTACCTCAGTATAGAGGTTTACAACCTTTTCATGTTCGCGGGTCACACCAATATACTCGCAAAGTTCCGTGGGCCACACGTCTGTGAAATAAGTAGTTTGGCAGAGGAAAAAATGTATTTGCAAACGAGCTTCAGCCTTTGAGATGACTGCTTGATTTGCTTTTTAAAGCATGATGATGAAAGATTAATTCCTTCATAACACGTCACTGAAGTTTTGTGTATATGGTGTGCTTTAAAAAGTATTTTGTACCTTTATAACCATTATTAATTAAATGTTTTTATTTATTGATTTCTACAAACAACAAAAATGGGATTTGAATCAATGTATTTTGTACTTTATATTGCATGAAACAGAATGAATGCAGGAAGATGTGAGATTCTGGAAAGAAAGAGCCTTGGCATGCTGCTTTTTGTGTTTATTTCGTCTTAAGATTCTGAATACAATTGCCAGTTTATTATTTTAATAAGCCTATGTGCCGTGGGTTACTCTTCCCCGTGCATTCTTGATATTTTTGGTGTGAGAGAATTTGTCGTTCTAAGGGTTTTTTTTCATATTTATATCAAACTCGTTTTACATGATCAAAATGTTTCGGCGGGCCACGGGTTGAAGACCCCTACCTTATTAAGCAGTATCTTGTTTATTGAAAGTGTTGTTCTATGAATGATATATTGAGATCATATATATATTGTAGTAAACTATTTACCCCCTATTTAGTATAAGGTAATGCTTACACAAGTTATGAAGTTACATAATGAGCACTAAAAAAAAAAAAACAACTATTGTGATTAAAGTAGATCGCGTTGTGGTCCAAAGGACAACCCAAGTTCAGTCATGTTCTGATACGTGTGAGGGAGAAACAAATAATTGACAGACACAAATGACAGGTAAAAAAATAATACATTTATTCATTATTAGGAGTATGAGAAGTTATTTTAAACAAAACGATAACAACATTTTAAGTATCCCCCAAACATTATATATATATGTAACTTTTAAATTTAAGCCTCAACGGCTAACAAAAAAAACGTGAGTAAGCATTGTGACCTACATAAAAATCATATCACTTCTAGATTAGCTTAAATTTAAATAGTTAAAACATCAAGTTTCATCTCATTGATTAGAATGGATCCACAATAATAAAAATTTGGCAAAGATCTCACCGACTCGATGACACAAATATAGATGACGGATGCTGAGCGTCGCGTTCTGAAGGCTGGCTATCACAGATTCCCGGTGACACAATCTAGATGACGGATGCTGAGCGTCGCGTTCTGAAGGCTGGCTATCTCAGACTCCCGGTGACACAATCTAGATGACGGATGCTGAGCGTCGCGTTCTGAAGGCTGGCTATCTCAGACTCCCGGTGATACAAAATCTAGATGTCGGTTGCTGAGCGTCGCGTTCTGAAGGAGGGCTATCACAGACTCGATGACGGTTGCTTATGACGATGGAAACTGCATAACGCAGTCATGTTTTAGTAGGCCTGGACGCCGGGGACCAAAACCCCTTCTTAACAGATCAAATCTTCCTCCAACGGCCCTCGGTCACCCCTCTTAAAAACCCCGCGCACCCCCCTATAAGGGTGGGAAGTTTCACTCCAAAAAAACTCCGCGTACCCTCAACAACAGCGCCTTTCCGTAAAAAGTTCCTTCCAAAATGGCGGGAAAAACACCCACGCCCGCGCAGTGATACAGGATGACCCAGGAACAGGTGTCCAGCGAACACCCCCTTCTTCGCTGACCCCGGCCGGGTCAGGGAGCTGGGCTAAAAATAGATCGCAAAACGAACAGAATTGCTTAAAAAGTAGCCAAAATTGGGGAGATTCGTGATTGAAACTGAGTCGGTGAGAAATTTACCAGGAATTACCGACAATACATTAAAACGGCAAATTACAGCTGGATTTCTACCACGTAAATGAATACAAAGTAAAAAACATAGGTTATTCTAATATTACAACAGGCCGTTATACAAATTTAAAACAAAATAGTGAATTAAATAATAGATAAAATACACTTATTCACTTAAAGAAAACATGGATCTCGCACATCATAACCGCGACGAAGGATACCGCAGCGAGAGAAAAAAAAAACATAGCACCCCAAAAGCTTATTAGTACAAGGCGTTTATGACACACAAATGAACTTCTTAATCATTAACGAATTAAAATTACATAATTGCGAGAAATTTAATTAAAATTCAGGCTGACCCGAAATTAAAGTTTAACAGAGTTTGACAGTACACTAATGCTAAGATGTTAAGAGATACAGGAAATTAACAATAGCTAGATAGTTAATAAAATTAGCTGCTATCTACCATAATTAATTCTATTTAATTACTTTACACATTTAATGATAAAAAAGAACAAACAAAAAAAAAAAAGGAAGAAGAAAAAGTTTAAAACAAGTTAATACCAAATTCAGACTTATGGGTTTAAAGTTATCACAGCCCAGGGTTTCCGAGCAAGTTAAATACTTAGATTAAGACTTAAGTTTGAAGTAAACCAAAGTTAATTTTTATTTTTTATTATTTTATTTTAAAGAATATTCATCTCAACTTAATGTTGATGATGAGTAAGCAACTCCCAACTAATTAAAGAGATAAAACTAAAACTTACTAGCCTTGATTTGTAATTAATTAGCTAATTAATAAAGAGCACCACCACAAATATCCTCCGTCCCATTGAAAAAATTTTTATGCAATAAAAATTTTTACACACATGTTGAAACCAAAAAAAAGTGACAAACCATCTTAAAACAAAACACACTATTTCAGAATATAAATGGTATGTGATAAAACAAAATCTTAACAACTGGTCAAACACTTAAGGTGTAGGTAAAAGTTTCAAAATATAAGCAATGTATAAAAGACAAGACATCATAACAATGATTTTTCTAATCATCTACTCCTCCGAGTCTCAAGCAGGGAACAAAAAATCCCCAGGACACCCACACAAGGACCCCTCCAAAAAACACAATCTCCAATTTGAGATTAAAAGTTGAATAATAAAAGGTTGATCAATAAAAGGTTCGAGGTATGTTCAACGACAAAATATACACATAAAAAGGGGAAAATTAAAATAGCTTATCAGGGAAACCTGTCACACTACACCTAACACAAAAAAATTCTTTATATCCACCTAACAATGAACGGTAAAAAAAAAGCTAACTACACAGATTCATCAACCCAAAATTGTACGAGACAAAAGCCCAAATAAGGAGTCTTCACAACCCATGCCTGGATTTCCACCAGATGACACACAAGTAAAAAAGTAAAATAATAAAATAGAAGAATACCTACGATCCTGCCTCACAGTCAGTAAACACAAATAGAAACAAATTCATGAGGTAAGCCACACAAAAAAAATTTTCAATCCTCACAAGGTAACACAAGCCCTCAATATTATCAAAACAACCAATTTGTGACCCAAGCTGAGCATCTGTAAATAGTAAAAGCAGAATATGTTTACATCTCATGGAATGACAAGATTTGACCAATAATGTTTAGGGTGATATTATATCAACCACACAATAACTGTTTCAAGTTAAACAGTGTAAAATATTTTAAATTATGATTAAAATATAACAACATTGCGCATTAAAATTTGGATTATATAATGGAATACGAATAAAAATGAGTAGAATTTCATAGATAATAACACATAACATAAAAATAGACATATATATACAATAAAAAAAATCGCAATCAGGCGCTGAAAGGAATAGAATATATAAAAATAAAATATATACACAGTGATGACTTAATCGGTGGGGGGTATGCATACCATGACATAATTAAGGAAGAGTTGTTCACCTTAAGATTTATGCCAGCATAGGGATAAGTAATTGAAAACAAAAATGCATTATAAGGACATTTAGGTTGGGATTACTACCAAGACTTCAAGGCGAACTGTCAAATTGAAAGTAGGGAATCTCACCCTCTGAATACCCTGACCAGCAATACTTGCAAACAAAACATCTGTCCAACAAATACTCATGAGCAAAGGAATACAGAGATGTGAGAGAGCACCTAAGGACAGGAATGAGCTGCAGACACAAACCGTCACCGATCAATAACTGACAAGTTCCACAACTGAGGCACATGGCCAAATGCTTACAAAATTTTTCACAAAATAAGTAAGGGAGTCACTATGCTAGCATTAGTGAAATCAACACTCTTCGGAGACACAATTCGGTGTAAAAAAAAAGCAGAGGAAAAAGCCTCTGGAGTTTAATAACAACAAGCAACAAAAATTTTTTTTTTTTTTTGATACACAAAATTTTAAATTTAAACAAAATTTGATTAAGCTGAGCAAACCCACAGCCCAATGATAAAATACAGAAGAACATGACAACACTCGACAAACTAAATAATACCTAATAACACATGAATACCCTTAGGTATTAAAATTGCAACAGCACATGAAATAAAATAACACTTGAATTCTTTGGTCACGGGTTATACGATATATATTCCAGAGATGTAAACCTAAGATGCCCAACAGAGATAAGGCAACAAAAGGCCCCAAAATAAAAGAAAATAATGACTGTGAGATAGGTATGAGGCAAAAAAAAAAATGTGAGCAAACAAAGGTAAATAAATTAATGATCCCCTACTTGCACTAGAGCCTAGGGTTTAGTGCTCTTAACCACAAAACCATATTGATCTCTGGGCCTTAAAAAATACCCATGAGTAGTACTGGACAAGGGAATGAGCTGAGTACCTGAAGTACTGGGAGTTACATTACAACTATCCATATAATCATCAGACATATTATCCAAGAAGGAAAGCGGTGATACAGAGGTATCCCTAAAAACATCACTCTGGACATCTGATGGCCCTGGAGAATTAGTAGCAACAGCAGTATCTGGTTGAACTGGCGTAAGCACAGGGGGGAGGGTGAAATTACAATCATCAGAAAACCAAGATAAATCCATAGGTAAGCCAAAGGGTTTGAAATTTACTTCAGTGGACTCCGAGTTTAAATTAACAATATTAGGAGAAGGATCTTGTAGAGAAATATTAACAGGAATGGATGGCTGATTTTCAACATTTGGAAAAAGCTCCCTGTCGACAACTGTAATTAAGCGGTTGATGTGGACTTTTTGTACATTACTGGGTTTAGCAATTTCTGAGATTACAAATAGGACGGGGGAGGACTTTTTTAACACACGAAAAGGACCCTTGTTAAGTTTACACAGCTTTTTGCTAAGATGAGGTTTAATAGCAGGGACATGGAGAAAAACAGTGTCACCTACTTGAATTGTTTTAGAAAATGGCTTGGAAAGTGACTGTTGAGTCTGGTTTTCAGCAGCCTTCGTTAAATTTTGGCTAACAACTTCAAATGACTTTTGGAGTCTTACAGTTACATCATGAGCAAGAGTACGGGTATCAGAGTAAGAGCGAAATTTACTATTAAAAATCAAATCATAGGGTAAGCTTAAATCCCTACCATAGGTTAAGTAAGCAGGGGTTTCCTGAATGGTTCTGTGGAAAGCAGTACGATGAGCCAAAAGTGCAAAGGGTATGTGTTCACACCAATCAACCTGATTTTCTGCTACCAAGTGGCTAAGCGAGTCAATTAAAGTCTTGTTCAGTCGTTCACATATCCCGTTCCCCATCGGATGATAACTAACCGTGTTACGTTTAGATATTCCCAATACGTCATAAACCTGATTCATCGCTTCAGATAAGAAATTTGAGCCTTTATCAGAGTATAACATTTCCATGAGACCATGGCGGGAAATAAAGTCCACCAAAACAGAAGCAATAGTGTTACTTTGTATGTTAGGGACAGGGTAAGCCTCAGGGTATCGAGTGAAATAATCAGTAATTACAATAATGAACTTATTTCCTTTATTGGAAGTAATTAAGGGACCCACGGCATCAAAAGAGCATTTTTGAAAAGGCCTGGATGGAACAGGAATTTGTTGAAGAGGAGCCATCTGATTCTTACATAAACCTCTACGTGCAATACATGAATGACATAACTTAACATAATTTTTGACAATACGATACAGACCAACCCAATAAAAATTTTCTTTAACCCTGTGCAATGTTCGAGAAAGGCCAGGATGGGCAACCGTGTGGTTGTCATGACATAATTTTAAAACTTCAGATATTAAGGAATGAGGAACAACTAGCTTAGGACTATCATTATGAAGAGATTGAATACGTGTTTTACACACAAGTAGACCATTAAACATAAAATATATAGGAGAAGTGGGTGGGAATTTAGAATTAGAGTTTAGCATGTTTACAATTCTCTTACAGTGATGGTCTGACTTCTGTTGAAGAATTAAATCATCAGTTGAATACGAATTTAAATTAAATGTTAAGGGTTGCACTTCAAGAGTGTTGACATTTCTGGACAAGTAGTCTGCGACCAAGTTTTGCTTACCAGGCTTATGTACAATAGTATATGAATATTGTTGCAGGGCAATAATCCAACGAGCTATTCTGGAAGTAGGGTCTTTTAATTTGAACAACTGGGAAAGGGATCTCTGATCACAGAATAAAATGAAGTGTTGACCATATAAATATTGCTTGAAATGATTAATGGCAAAAACAATGGCAAGGGCCTCCTTCTCGACAGTGGAATAATTACACTCAGCAGGATTTAATTTTCGGGAAGCATAAGAAACAGGCTGGGAAACACCAGAAGGTCCCTCTTGCATTAAAACTGCACCCAAGGCATAATTACTAGCATCAGTATTTAAGGTGAAGGGCTTATTAAAATCGGGTAAAAGTAAAAATGGCTCCTTAATGATGTAATCTTTAAGAGTTTCAAAAGCTTCCTGATGTTCAGATTGCCAATTAAATTTTACTTTATCCTTAGTTAAATTAGTGAGGGGTAGGGCAGTCTTAGAATAATTTGGAATAAATTTTCTATAAAACCCTGTTAATCCTAGAAAGGACCTGATTCCCTTTTTTGAATTTGG
Organism: Dolomedes plantarius; assembly: GCA_907164885.2. NCBI lineage: Eukaryota > Metazoa > Arthropoda > Arachnida > Araneae > Dolomedidae > Dolomedes > Dolomedes plantarius. The sequence continues at coordinate 176,045,211 of OU015491.1, read as the reverse complement.
GGGAGCGGCATCTTTAATAGCACTGATATTTTTAGGGTCTGGTAGGACTCTACCTTCCGTTATCCTATGACCTAAGAAAGTAATCTCCTTACTAATTAATTTACACTTCTTTGGCTTAAGCTTGAGGTTAGCCTCCTGTAGTCTCTTAAAGACAATTTCTAACCTCTCGAGATGTACTTCGAAGGTGGATGAGGCTACAATGATGTCATCAATGTACACAAAAATTGATAAGTCTGATAAACCCGCCAAAACAAGTGACATCAGCCTCTGAAAGGAACTACTGGCATTACGGAGACCAAAAGGAAGACGGTTAAACTGATAGAGATTATCTTCAGTGGCAATAGCTGTGAGATGAGCATCATCAGGATGCATCAACATCTGGTGAAAACCTGAGGTCAGGTCAAGAGTTGAAAAAATTTTAGCCTCACCAAGTTTGTCTATCATTTCACTCATCTGAGGTAAAGGGAAGTTATCGGGGATTGTTTTTGCATTAATCTTCCTTAAATCTGCTACCAAGCGGAACGACGAATCTACCTTCTTCACCAACAGGACAGGAGCAGCATAACTAGAAGTCGAGGGAACAATTATACCCGCCTCTAGGAGTGTATTAATCTGGGACCTCATTTCCGACTTTAAACTAAACGGTACTCTATAGGGCTTTGAACGAACAGGGATATAATCAGTTAAATTAATGCGATGCTTAATAATGTCACACGAGCCAAGATCTTTAAGAGATTTAGCAAAAACAGTCTGATATTTCTTAATTAATTTAGTAGTTAATTCTCTCTCATTACTCTCTAAGTGTGACAAATCAAGTTCTCCTCCAAATGAGTCGAAATCAACTATCTCATCCTCAAAGCTAAGGGTATTGACCGAGTAATCATTAGAATCAAGTTGCATAGGTGAGACAATAGCTAATTTTATCTTTTTGTTTAAGGTAATATTTTTATTAGACTTTCTAAACAAGATAAATCATCACTCACAACGGAAGCTGATCTTGCAACAACAAAAGTATCAAAATTCAACTTACTATTTGGTTCAACCAGAACAAGGTCACCAGGTTTAAATTTAGAAGAATCAGGCAGTTTAATACTCACTCTGGTCTCAGAGTTAGATTTTAGCTTTAATTTTGTAGGTAGAAAGCCAAAAATAGAACTACACTCATGGGAAATTGAACTATCCGAAGTATTTAAGTTAATGTTTACATCAGTATTATTTGAATTTAGATTATTATTAGAGTTTAGAGGCAACAAATTTGGATTCCAAGATATGGAGATATCTGGATTAGACAACACAGAATCACCACAGTGTATTTTAAAGTTAAACAGTTGAAGGAAGTCCAATCCTAAAATTAAATCAAAGTTTTGAGACAGTGGGAATTCCGAAATTAAAAAGTTAGAAGTGAATTCATGATTTGCTATGTTTAGGTGACATGTCACAACTTCTGTGACCCTAATATCAACGCCAGTAATGGCTTTCAATACAACATGAGGAGAAGGTTTAACATGACAAACAGAATAATTTACAAAATTTTTAGAGATTACACTTATCGAAGCTCCAGAATCAACTAAACCACGAAGCTGCCTGCCCTCAACAAACACAGGAATGATGGGCAAGTTAAACATATATTGAGGTACAAACACAGGATCCGGCATGGGCTGTGAGGAAACAAGTGGATCACAAACACTGTCTCCACCCTCTAAGGGTTTAAAGACCCCTGATTACCTGCGCCATTACTGTCCTGAGAGTTCGAATTTACATGGGGAATATTTTGCATGTCACGCTTCTTCTTAAAACACTCGCGGGAGGAGTGGCCAAGTCTGTGGCAATAAAAACAAGTAATATTTCTTTGGGAGGCTCTCCTGTCGTTAACCGGGGCTCTAACATTTGACATACTGTCAACCCTGACAGTCAAAACTTCTAATTTTTCTGTTAACGACATTAAAGACTTGGTGAAAGTCTCTGTCGTGTCCTTAATGAGTTTAGTTAGGTCCCCTAGATTCTGCCTTTCCACGGAAGCTGAATTGGCTGACTGGGTTTCCATAAAAGGATTGAAAGTACCAGGTCCAACCATTGCATTGACATGGGGGGCAGTAACATTTAACGCTTGTTCTACTCTAGAAGCTAACAAGGTGGCTTCTTCTAAGGTTTGTGGGTTGGTAATTATGATTTGGTGTTTTATTTGGGGCCTAAGGCCTGTTACAAATTGAGACAAAAGAAGCGACTTTTTAAAATCCTGAGTAACCTGACCAGAAGTGATGACTCCGGTCAGGGCACTCGACACCACGCCTTGCAGCCGGATAGCGAAATCTGCTACAGTTTCATTTGGAATTTGAATGCAATAATTTATAGCAGTCATGGCCTCAGCCAAAGACCTGCTCTGCGTGAATTGCTTAAGGAAGTGGCTCTTTAACTCCTCTATAGTAGTTATGTTAAGTTCCTTGAGGGACGACTCATAAAAGGTTTTAGCAGGCCCCGCTAATTTGAGTAACACAATAGCGACCTTTTGGTTCTCTGACCAATTAGCTAACGAGGCCACCTGGCCAAAATATTGAAAAAAATCTACCGCGTTACTTCCAACCAATGTGGGTACGGTAGAAAAAAATTGCAGATTGGGGACAGGTGAAGGACCTGACACAGCCTGGGATTCTTTGTCTTGAGACCCGGGGAAAGACATGATTAAAACAAAATTTGGTCACCCCTAGCACACATAAAACCATTTACCATGAGAAATAAAAATAAACAAAAACATGTATATATAAGTTGCCAATATTTGATTCATTTCTCACACATAAACATGACTGTTACCGCACGGCACCATTTGTAGTAAACTATTTACCCCCTATTTAGTATAAGGTAATGCTTACACAAGTTATGAAGTTACATAATGAGCACTAAAAAAAAAAAAACAACTATTGTGATTAAAGTAGATCGCGTTGTGGTCCAAAGGACAACCCAAGTTCAGTCATGTTCTGATACGTGTGAGGGAGAAACAAATAATTGACAGACACAAATGACAGGTAAAAAAATAATACATTTATTCATTATTAGGAGTATGAGAAGTTATTTTAAACAAAACGATAACAACATTTTAAGTATCCCCCAAACATTATATATATATATGTAACTTTTAAATTTAAGCCTCAACGGCTAACAAAAAAAACGTGAGTAAGCATTGTGACCTACATAAAAATCATATCACTTCTAGATTAGCTTAAATTTAAATAGTTAAAACATCAAGTTTCATCTCATTGATTAGAATGGATCCACAATAATAAAAATTTGGCAAAGATCTCACCGACTCGATGACACAAATATAGATGACGGATGCTGAGCGTCGCGTTCTGAAGGCTGGCTATCACAGATTCCCGGTGACACAATCTAGATGACGGATGCTGAGCGTCGCGTTCTGAAGGCTGGCTATCTCAGACTCCCGGTGACACAATCTAGATGACGGATGCTGAGCGTCGCGTTCTGAAGGCTGGCTATCTCAGACTCCCGGTGATACAAAATCTAGATGTCGGTTGCTGAGCGTCGCGTTCTGAAGGAGGGCTATCACAGACTCGATGACGGTTGCTTATGACGATGGAAACTGCATAACGCAGTCATGTTTTAGTAGGCCTGGACGCCGGGGACCAAAACCCCTTCTTAACAGATCAAATCTTCCTCCAACGGCCCTCGGTCACCCCTCTTAAAAACCCCGCGCACCCCCCTATAAGGGTGGGAAGTTTCACTCCAAAAAAACTCCGCGTACCCTCAACAACAGCGCCTTTCCGTAAAAAGTTCCTTCCAAAATGGCGGGAAAAACACCCACGCCCGCGCAGTGATACAGGATGACCCAGGAACAGGTGTCCAGCGAACACCCCCTTCTTCGCTGACCCCGGCCGGGTCAGGGAGCTGGGCTAAAAATAGATCGCAAAACGAACAGAATTGCTTAAAAAGTAGCCAAAATTGGGGAGATTCGTGATTGAAACTGAGTCGGTGAGAAATTTACCAGGAATTACCGACAATACATTAAAACGGCAAATTACAGCTGGATTTCTACCACGTAAATGAATACAAAGTAAAAAACATAGGTTATTCTAATATTACAACAGGCCGTTATACAAATTTAAAACAAAATAGTGAATTAAATAATAGATAAAATACACTTATTCACTTAAAGAAAACATGGATCTCGCACATCATAACCGCGACGAAGGATACCGCAGCGAGAGAAAAAAAAAACATAGCACCCCAAAAGCTTATTAGTACAAGGCGTTTATGACACACAAATGAACTTCTTAATCATTAACGAATTAAAATTACATAATTGCGAGAAATTTAATTAAAATTCAGGCTGACCCGAAATTAAAGTTTAACAGAGTTTGACAGTACACTAATGCTAAGATGTTAAGAGATACAGGAAATTAACAATAGCTAGATAGTTAATAAAATTAGCTGCTATCTACCATAATTAATTCTATTTAATTACTTTACACATTTAATGATAAAAAAGAACAAACAAAAAAAAAAGGAAGAAGAAAAAGTTTAAAACAAGTTAATACCAAATTCAGACTTATGGGTTTAAAGTTATCACAGCCCAGGGTTTCCGAGCAAGTTAAATACTTAGATTAAGACTTAAGTTTGAAGTAAACCAAAGTTAATTTTTATTTTTTATTATTTTATTTTAAAGAATATTCATCTCAACTTAATGTTGATGATGAGTAAGCAACTCCCAACTAATTAAAGAGATAAAACTAAAACTTACTAGCCTTGATTTGTAATTAATTAGCTAATTAATAAAGAGCACCACCACAATATTTTTTAAAGTTGTCACCTTTTGATACCATATGTTGACAATTTTATACAGTAGTAACACGCAACTGACGCGAGTGTTGAATTACAATATTTTATTGAAATCTGCAGCAGAAATATCTATTTCTATTTGTGGAAACAGATGTGATGCAACTCACGATTTTTAACGTAAATGTTGACAATGTTGTCAATTAAGCCTTTAAAATAATATGTATCCTCTGCTTGCATATTTTTAAGAGTCATATCTATTTTAAACTATGCAGTGGAGCATTTTTCAGTTATAAGATGCCCTGAACCACCCTAATTCCCGCAAATTCTAAATTTTACAGCTTCCATTATAATACATGGTTGTTATTTTTCAGTTTCAATCAAAATAAAACCCTCATAATACTGAAGTGCATTCTAGATACGTGAAAGAAACCGACGCCGTGCAAGACTAGTCAACGTTGGTCTATGCCAGAGGTGGGGAACCTTTTTTTCCATTAGAGGCCACATGTAAATTAGGTAGTAATAAAGGAGGCCGCATAAGTTGATGTACCTATAAATGCGACTTTTATGAAATTATTATAGTTAGGTATAGTTTTAACAATTTGGTGCATTATACAGAAAAATAAGAAAAAAAATTAAATTCTTATTTATTTATTATTTGACTTAAAAAGTTACAATATAGAATATTTTTGTATTCACATAAGGGTAAAAACTTGTTATAACATTAATCATTAATTATTATTTTTTTCTAAAAATATTAGATTCATAGATACCACTGTAATTTTGTATATTTCACTGTTGGTATTTTTATTTATGCACACACACACACACACACACACACACACACACACACACATATATATATATTAAATCTTATTAAACAACTACATATTTAAATACCACTTCAAATAAAAATAATAAAGTAGAAGAATTTTTAAATAATTTTAACATTGTAAAGAAATACAATAGAAATATAATAGTATTAAATTATAAATATCTGACATAGCAAGAATTCCTAAAATAATTTTAAAATCCGATGGAAAATTTAAGCTAGTGGGATATTTGCAGTTGTTTCTTGCTTGAAAGTAATTGAATATTTAGATCAAGATTCGTAACGCGAAGCCTGCGTACATACATTCATGCCGTTCTTTATTTAATTCCATTGATTTGCAAACTGTTGTAATCTATAAAATCGAATATTAATTAATACAAATGCTAGCTTTTATGAAGGCCGCACATGAAGATCACACATCCCCACCTCTGGTCTATACAGTCGAACCCCGTTATAACGAAATTCAAGGGACCAAAGGTTTTGTTCGCTTTATCCGGTGGTTCGCTATATCCGAACCGTTAAGAAAATGCTAGAGTTCACAAAATGTATAACTTATTAGTTGCAATGTGTATTCAATAATGATGTATTACAAAAATGATAAAATCTATTAAAAATGATCATTAATGAATTAAATCGACTAAACTCGATTACATTAAACTTACACAATACTAACTAAATTATGTGCAATAGGAAAACGGCGGGACCAAAATTTTCGTTCGTTATATACCGGGTTCGCTAACGGGGTTCGACTGTATGTGTGTTTTTAATTAACAGAAACAACCAGAACATATTAATTCTTTCAACGAGTAAATATCAGGCGTTGCAGCCTTTTTATAGTAGAAAAGTTCTAGAAGTATCATAAAATGCATCGATGAATGAATGATTAGGAGTGTGCATATTCGACGTACACCTTTTGCTTTGAGGAAGTAAGACTAAATTTGAAAGCATGCTACAGGCTTGAAAAGTATTTCGCACCGGATATGCATCTTACGATATTGATGGGGCTGAATCCCCAGTGGATTATGACGAACAGGCGCCCTGGAAGATAGGTAAGCTGGCTGACCCAGTCTTTAGATCGCTAACTTTGATTTCGTTCGTGGCCCCGTAGTAGCCTAGTGGTAGCGCGTTGGGCTTGGGGGTGCCTAGTTGAAGCTACGAATACATTCATGTCTAGGCCAGATATTGGCACGTTAAATGTGTAGACTGGAAAGTCCCTCTATGTGGTCAGAGAGAGTGGGAGAAGGTACGATCCCTCCAGATGTTGCCCCCTGAGGCTCAGTCAAAATTAAGGTGGCACCAGGGGGGTGGTGTTGGTTCACTTATGCGGTGTCCCCATTGAAAGTACCAACGATTCTCGCGGTTACAGAGCGAATGCCTTCATTGACAAGTGCTCCGCATTGGCAAACAACATTTTATTCGGATCAAACACGAAAATTTTATCAGACCTAGATGATGTTCTAACGAGCGACGAACCCCACTTAAACATAAGATGGCATGGTCTGACAGAGTTTAGCTCGTGGAAAAGAAGGGAGAGTGGTGCAATGATATGGTCAAGGAGTGCCCATACAGTATAAAAATACAAAATGAACGATTAGATATTTTGCACAGTGAATACACCAAACTATACGCGATTTTGTACATACAGAAAAAATCAAACAGGCATATGTAAAATAATTATGAACTATTAATAGATATGAATTACTGATATTCAGGCCATCCACACGTGTGATTTTAAAGACTTTTTTAACAATATCAACATTATAGACCTCAATAGTTACAACATTTATAGACCAACAATATAACACATAAATTTAGATACTCTTGTTACAGACAATTCAATCGATAACTAGTCACAGGGATAACATTAATGAAATCTCAAGAGAAAAATTGTGCGTGTGTGTGTTTAACTTTATTTGAGTATGGTAACGGGTTCAACAGCCAATAAATTAAATTCTTCTATTCATTTATAGAAATGGTTCAACGATGTAACGGGTAAACACAATTTTTTTCTTTTAATAACGCGCCGGGCACATTGTCTTTCGACATTTACTCCAGAAGAAGCATTCGCAAGAGATGTTGGTTGCTTACAAAGGGGGACACCGTATAGGTGAACCAACACCACTCCCTGGTGCCACCTCAATTTTGACCGAGCACCACCAGGAGCAACATCTAGGGGGCGGGGAGGATTGTACCTTCCCCACCCACTGATGTCATAGGACTCATCGGTTTGCGCGTATTCACCGTGTCCATAAATGGCCTAGACACGACCGACGAGCTACAACTAGGTTACTTCTGGTCCTAAACGTAAAAAAAAAATACTGCGATACCAACATCATTATTTTGGAATGTCTGTTGGGTAAGCAAAAACACACATATACTTTAATCCTTAATAAAAATACGTGTTGGCAAATAGTTTTACACAAATAATTACAATTCTTCATCAGGCCAGGATGAATTAGCAGTGATTGTCTCTATGGATAATTCGCAAAATGTTCTCACTGTGTGAACTGTTCATAGAGTAGTCTATATTTGTCCTAAATTAATGTTTTTGCATGTTCTTTATTACTCAATTAAGTATGGAATCTCAAAACAATTTCATTAGAGTACTGAAGTATACTATTGTCATTAGTTTATTAATGCTATTGTCATTACTATTGTCATTACTATTGCTAATGCTATTATCATTACTAATGCTATTGTCATTAGTTTTACTCTACAGTGAAAAGGTTTGAATGACATACGAAATCAAAATATTTTCTCTCGAATTCTGCAGTCCGAAAACAACATTTATAACACCTGTTTACGATCAGTTGCAGTGGTGCACCCAAGATTTTTTCTTGGGGGGGGGGGGGCGAGATGAACGGATAAAATATTTATAATGCATGGGGGGGGGCTGATATGAACGGATAAAAATATTTATAATGAAAAATCAATATTCATAATGCAATTTCTATTTCTTTGGGGGAGGAGTTAGGGCCCCTTGCCCCCCCCCCCAAGGGTGCGCCACTGATCAGTTGGATCTCCGCAGGAAATAAGCAAATCGAGAGCTTTTACTTTAGGTTTTTACAACGAAATGAGCGCTTCACGTTGCCAGAGATTAAGAAAAAAAAACTCCATACAGTGAACGATATCTATAATGTAGTTCGAAAAAGATTGTCTTTCTGTTCATAGAAGCGCGCCTATTTCGTCTGTATATCACAGAACAACACCTTACCGCCAATAAGTCCATAGAGAAATATTTTTTTTAAAATTATCTTAATAATCCATGATTCATATCGTGATTTATTTATGGTAAATCTTGTTTTATAACTAGTAGTCAATAGAGTTTTTAATGTATATTTTGCGCTGTATAATTTTTGTAGCATGATTTCATGCTTGTACATATGAGTTCTACTTCTAAGGCAAAAGTGTATTATGATTATGATTGCCAATCATAATTAGAATTACTATGTATAATTTTCTATCAAACTGTTAAAAAATAAAATAAGTAAATGAACAATATAGCTTACTATAGACAGGAAAATAACACTTAACATATAACATTAAAGATCAGATTTCGGTCAATTATACTTATTGTTGTCGCCAAAGTTTTAAAAGTAATGGCTTAGAACAGAGTTTTTTAAACTGTGGTCCGCGAAACAATTTTGACATTAACTTTTTAAAATTCTTCATTAACTTTATTAAATTCTTTTTACTACTATTTTTATTCGTTTTATGTTTTTTTTATTCTATATCCTAATAAAAATGTTCATCTCTATAAATGCGCTAGACCATTTATTAAAATAACCAGCCATACATTTTTACCAATATTTATTACAACGTAGTGCCTTTGAGATTATTGAGCTAGAAATTAAGTCTCAAGAAGGACGTAAAATGCCTAGGGTTGGAATGGGGGTCCGCAAAAAAAATGTTGTTCAAGAGGGGGGGGGGGGGGGGTCCTCGGACTACGTAAGTTTAAGAACCCCTGGCTTAGAATATAAATTTTTAAACTAGAACACCGCTGATATTATCAGGACAAATTTATATACAAGTCGAGGCATCGGGATGTATACCTCAAAAATGGGACAAATGGTAACCCAACCATTTGCACTGCTGACAGGGTTTCTGGTATTTTTAAAGTTTATCAGTCAATATATAACAAAAATAAGCTTAAAAAATAAAATATATAAAAACACCGTAACACCGGACAATGGGCCAAGCTTGATTTTTTAGTACAGCAATGTGTCAAAGCCCGCGTAAATAAATACTACTACATTTAGTTTTTGCATTACGAGAAATCATGGAGGTATTTAAACAAGAACTCAGATATAATACATAAAAGTTTAATCAAGATTCTAAAACCCCTCTCTCACATTACGCATAAATCTTTTTAAACGATAATGTTTTATTGAATAAGCTTTAGGAAATTTCCCAATTAAACTCGAAATTCAAATAAGCATTAAAAAAAGCAAGAAGACTTTAAAAAAAAAAATACGTAAGTGGGGTTGTCAAAGTAAATCAGGAAAAAAAAAACGTGTATTTCATCGACCACTTCGCTAATATCAATAATTGCTAAAACCCAGATTTAATTTATTTACGGAATTGTGGTAAAAATTTCGCCAAATCAGGGATTAAAAGCCAAATGTGGAATTGTTTACCTGCCCTCGTATCACGTTACATAATAATTTGAACGATTTCTTGATAATTAATGAAATTTGTTGGACAAAAAATATCTAAATACATTAGAAATTACTCTAACTTCATTTAAAATCGATTTCTCTGAAATTCAAACCGAAATAAGGTTAAGAAATCAGAATTTAAACTCTGTTTTCAGAACAATAAGATTTGGCGACACAGACAAAGATAAAAAAATCCTATTCCAAATTCTAAAATATTATCCTCAGTAACCTAGATGGTGTGTAACATTCTATAATATGCGGTACAATACTCATATTCACAAACATTATGCACTATTAATCGAATCGCCGTTGATAACTGTTTGTCAAAAATACACTTAGCAATCAACGACCTGTCATCGTGTATCACTAATAAGCTTATTACATTTTGTGGATGTCTAGACAGATTTCTTTCAGTAAAAGACTGAATGAAAATGATAGTATGAAAATTCCTACCTGACCATCATCAAAATATATGCCTTCTGGTTCCATTGGCATTTCCACGTGGTTATTTGTAGTTACAAAAAATTCATGCTTATCTCTGCAGCTATAGCAGGGGATATATCGTGCCATAAATAGTCACTAGATGGCACTACCGTGTAGCGCACAAAGTTCATAATATGCAAGAGTGATTCGAAAACCGAACGGCGCGACAACTGAGTGTTATCTGACCTCAATTTTCTGAGAGAAATGTCGCCTTACGTTTCGCGGCTTTATAGGTTTTGTTAATCCAATAAAACTTGAAAATCCACATCACGTGAGAGACGAATGACAAGGAATTGTTTACATATTATATCCATAATGATGTGTGCTAATAGTATTTTACTAATGTATGCTAAAGTTCGCAGATGTATCGCAAGCAGGGTGGCCATGATAAATTTTTGAAAACTAGAAATCGTGAGCGAAAAACCCTGGACTCTGTGGTCGAAACCCCGGACTAATTTAAAATATTTTATTATAAGACTTAAAGTAAAATCAATCAACACAGTTTTGGGGAAAATAATGCTTATTATTAATTCTTTTTTTAAAAAGAAACAGTATTCTTCTTAAAGGTATCGCACTATAAAACAAGCAAAAAAATATTTATTCTAACTCAGAAATCTTACTAAAAACTAACAATTTATGAAAATTTCTGGATTTTGATCACTATAATAATCTTAGCTACTAATATCCTTTAATACCCTTTTATCCTTTTTTTTATAATTTCAGATCCAGTTTTTTGGTTTTAGCTTATTTCGGTACTTTAGTGCACTGACTTGCAATAGCAGTCTTCCTACGTGCGTATTATGCGCCGGTAAGCAGAAATAAAACTGCAACTTTTTTGAGTTCTTGACAATTTTTGTAACCCTTATATGCCCTAAAAAAGGTGCCTCATAATTTATTGCAATTAATAATAGAAACATTAGTGGCAGTTTTTTTTACGAATTTTCTGAAGTAAAGAAGCTCATTGAATAGCTCTTCTTTATCCAGTTATATGTTTGCGAGACGTTAGGAATTCAAGTGACGCTTCCAGATCTGAACATTCTGCTGATTTAAATTTTCTGGCTTCTATCCATACATTTAATTCTGTGTCTAAAGAGCGCAGTCCGAGATTTCAAATAATTTTTCATTGTTTTATGAACATTTTATATTTCTTCGCCAAACACTGCATTTTTTCCGTATCTAGTACATTCGTTCGCCACGATACATTCAGTCAGCACATTGTTATTCCTTAAATACGAAAATAATAGAAAACCTCGCATTCTAAAATCCCGCGTACGACCTTGGGGGGGGGGGGGGCCGTTAAAAAGAGGACGTATGGCAACCCTATGTGGGACAGAAGTATAATTTCGAGTTGCCCAAGTACGAAAAAAAAAACTCTTTTACTGACATACTACGCGTTTCTCATTTTTGTAATAATCATATTTTTCGGACCATAAAACGCACCTTTTTGCATAAATCGGGTACTTCAAATTAGGGTGCGTCTTATAGTCCGAAGGTAACATTAAAATAAAATCTTTATACTGCATCGAAGTAAGTGGCGAAGTTCAATTATTGGCGCAATATGTTTATAAAATTAGTACAGAACTGATTACTTGTGGTACGAATTATTTTAACAAAAAATAAAAATTAAGTAAGTAATCGAAAACATCTTTACATACCTAACAAAGTAGAAAATATTCTTTTTTAAAAATCCTCCCATAAATTTGAGGTGCATATTTGGTATAAAAAATACGGTAATTATTTCACTATGTGCTTCAGATAGAATATAGAGGAAGTCCAAGTGAGGAAAATAAAAAACGTATCCTACACAGCGAAAGCCACTAATCTTTTTCGTCCTCGGCACTCACTCACTCAAAAAGATTTCACGGTCTGCGCATGATAACAAACACGAAATCAAGGCCGTTTCACTTTAAAACACCAAAAATTGAAACGGAGAGCCTCAGGCAAGTGGGGCAAGTGGGGCACTTGCCCAGGGCCCCCAAAATTATGGGGCCCCTTATTTAGTATTAAGTTGTACATATTTTTAAAAATTTGGCTTTTGGTTAATGCTGTAATGGGGGCAGTGGCGGATACAGAAAAAAAATCCTGAGTGGGGCACAGTGTACCCACTATAGTGAAAGCATTCTTACATCCATAAGTGTTTCTGGTTTAATTTCTTTTGGGGGGGCAGGGGGGTAATAACTTCAGACTGATCTATTTTGAATTTCAAAAAAAAAATTTCATGAATTAATTTATTAACATTAAAAAGTAAATTAATAAATTAGCACTTATTATTATTATTATTATTATTTTCAAATTTTTGACTTGTTGGTGGAAAATTGTTTGAATTTCCTGTCCCAATTTATGGGGGACCTGGGTGAGTGTCCCACATGTTCATGTGGAAATCTGGTCCTGGGAGGGGCACGTGCCCCCCTCTGGATCTTTCCTTGGAGGGGGCCTCCAAAGTCTGCTTTGCCCAGGGCCCCATTGGGTCAAAGTCGGGCCCTGGCCTCAGGGCCTGTTCACATAGAATCCATCAGCGTCAGCATTACTCGTATTCAAATATATTTAACCAATGACAAACCTCCAAACTATTAGCAACGAAATCGTTAAGGCCTGGGATTAGTTTAAAATAAGTCAACACGAGTAACGCTGACTCTTCTATATAAACGGATTCTATATAAACAGGCCCTTAGTTGCTATGTTGGGCCCTGTCTGGTGCACTGGAAGTTGGAAACCAGCTAATCACAACCATGACAAACATTATTGCCAAATTTATTAACGAACTTTTAAACGTCCTCTGGCGAATGAGCGGTATTAAAATTATCAAATATTGGGCTCTGAGGGACATACGAGACATTTGCACATAGGATGCGTGGTCCTTCTATGACTGATGACAGAAAAAAAAATCCATCTGAAGCTTTCGGAAGTGAGGGAAGAGGTATTAGAAATAGCATGGTCAGGGTTTGATATGTGAAGAAATGGCTGTAAAAGTACTCGGTGTCAATAGATTTAAATATATCTAACATGCTATCGTATAAAACAACATAAAAAACAAAGAGTTTTTAAGAGCTTAAACGGTCGCAAATAAGTGTTCTGCAGGGTCGTAACTAGGCTGGGGCAACTGAGGCAATGCCCCGGAGCCCCCGAGATAAAGCCCCCCCCCCCAAGACAAGGGAATAAAAAATGAAGTCGTAATATTTCAGGGGGGGGGGACCCAATTTACGTCCCTGCCCCGGGGACCCTAAATATCTAGTTACGCCCTTGGTGTTCTGCTCTTAAAGGAGGCTTTCGAAAACTTTAGTTGCATAGCACTTCTGTTTCAACAATGCGTTAAAATCAGTGGCGCACCCAGGATTTTTTCCTGGGGGGGGGGGGGGCGAGCGATATGAACGGATAAAAATATTTATGATGCAAAATCTGTATTCAAAATGCAATTTCTATTTCCTTGGGGGGCAGGGCCCCTTGCCCCACCCCCTAGGTGCGCCACTGGTTAAAATACTGTTCATGATTAACGATGTAAAGAAATGTCTACCCTCAACCCAACAATGAGAAAAAGCACTATTCTCTGAACAATGTTTTCTGTTTTCCGGCCCCTAATGGAAAATGAAGGTAGATCGAGGGCTGTCTCTGTCGACGGGTAAAGATATCAGGTCGATCATCGGAGTTTACAGTAACACACCGGTTTGAATGCGTTTGGTTTGAAGCGCTACGGTCAATTTTTGTAGCACGAGGGCCTAGAGCTTAGAGCCGATTCCGAACGGCTACAACCGCCCATGCCAAGAGTGGGTCTCTAACCTACAGACTTTGGTACTGAATACCAGCGCCTTAGCCACTGGGCCATCGTCTGGCACACTGGTTTGAATATTTTTTTATTTTATTTCCAATGGCTGGGACCATGTACACGAATATGAAAAAGAAAATTAAACAAAGAAACAACAGCAACAAAAACATCGAAAAGTTCATGCGATAACCGAAGGTTATCACCCCATAAGTCCTCTCGCTTCCCAATATCTCGATGAATCCGTATCTCCGTGTAGGGCTCCACAGGTACGCAGGTGATATCTGTTGACAGGCTCGTTTCCTTTGTCGCACAGGGGGCAGGCAGCCTCGGTAAGAATGCCAATGCGATATAGATGGGCTGGTTTGAATATTGGCAGGTAATAATTACTCCGACGCCGGATCTTCCTCAAGCGGAAAAGAAAATAGTATGTGAACCCAGAAATAAAATACAATTGAGTGCAGTGAGAGAAAAACGACTAGAATCGGAAGTTTAATCGGTGGATCAGCTACAAAAGGTATATATAAAAAGGAGAATATCAAGATTGTCTTTGGTAATCTTTTACTACTTGTGAATTATTAGTGCATCAATTTATGTATTTTGTAATTACAATTTAATAAAATTTGAGTGTAAAAACAACTAAGAAAATTTCTTTTCGCAAGTATCTACTCCAGCGACAATTAAAAAATAGCATATACCTGTTAGATAAGATAGTTGAACCAGATGTAATCGTAAAATAATGGAAGTTTCAACTATGATCATTCCGGGTTCCACAATTATAGTGATACATTCACCAAAGATTCAGCTTTTGTATTTAAATATTATTGAACTATCTGCAAAATGGTGCACTGAATTTTTTTTGAGTGTCTAAATAAATAAATTGTACTTAACAATAATTTTAGACGTGCCATACAACTATAATTGCGAAAACATTTTAATCTATCGATAAAAATTGTATATTAAATGTTTAAAATCCTTTCGTTTTAAAATTGCTGGAAAAATAATAAAAGTTTATTGGGGCCACTGGTAACCTCATTGTCGTATTGCTCGTCTAAGTTTATTTAATTGGGCGTGATTATTTGGGGTAGTACATTTTTTATATTTTAGAAAGGGGTAGTTGGGTGCGTTGTGTAAAATTTTATTTGTTTGTAACCCAAAGCTCTGGACGTGATTAGCAATAACGAACAATTTAAACCCAGTTGGATCTACCAATGAACTTCGCTCATAAGTAAACACACAGCAGATAAATAACACTGATTCATGGTTTAAGATAAAACAAAAAAAAACTTATTTATTTACAATATTCTGCTATTTACATTTTCTTTTTATCAAATTTAACTAACATATTAGTTGATCTACTAATTATCAAAACACCAGCATGAAATCTTAGTACTTAATAATGTAGGGTTTTATCTAATTTATCTTCTCTATTCAGGGAGCATAACACTAATTAATCTGACCTCTAAAATCTCCTATCTAATAAAACTATATACTAATCACCTAAACCCGCACTATCCTTCATAAGCAACAGTGGTATCTGAACCAGACAAAAACAAGATAAAGCACTCACGTCCTTTAGTTGAAGGCAGTGGCGTACGCAAGGGGGGGTTGATGGGGGTTATAAACCCCCCCCCCATTGGTTCTGATTACATATATTATTTAATTAGGTTTACTCTTTGCACTGATTGCTCAAAACTACTCTTTCATAGTAATAGTCCAGTCAAATTAGCTCAAAATGGTGGCGAATCATGCATTAAATGAAGGGGTTGAGATTTTATCAGGAATGTGTAGGGGATGGTCCCCTGAGCAACGCATAATAAAGTCCCCTCGATTTCAGGCGCCGCTTGGGGTTGGGGGGTTATGAGGTCACTTTTTTCAGTTTTTGGCGTTTATCTCGAAAACGGTGCGTCGCAAAGAAAAATGTCATGCCCAAAAATTAAAGCTTATAAAATTCCCTTCCAAATGGTATATCCATGTTTGTACCCAAGTGTTACTGTTTTCGAGATATGAGCCGTTGAATATGAAAATTTTTGAAAAAAAGTGGTAGCGGTTCAGTGTATCTTGTCAAACTTCCTCTTCTAACTCTTTCCCCTTCCATTTCTCAGAAAACTCGTGATAGAGAAAGTTGTAGAGCGTAAAATTTCATTAAAAAATGCATAGTGTTATGATAATTTATCTTCACCAAGTGATTAGTTAGAGCGTTTTGAAGTTTAGGGGTTCTTTTCAACATTTTGCTTGTAAAATGCTCGTCACTCAAGTTTCGTTTCCATGGTCTGAAGATGTTGGGAAGAGTAGAGCCAGTCTTCTGTGTTGCCCCGTCCGGCCTTCATGAAAAACACAATCGTGTCTCGTGGGGTGAGTGCCACAAGTTAGACGAGCAGGTATTACCTATCTACTATCACCACAGTTGAATGAGAGGTGTTTTGCCACTCACCTCTGACAATACTGCAGTCAGCATCTTTTTTTTCTGTAGTAGACTGTATACCTCTTGCACCCACGGCCTGAACTAACATAGTAATGAACTTGGTTTTGTTCCTTTCATTGGAAAGGAAGTTTTCCTGATGAACAGTAGCCACCATGTTCTTATTGAAGTCAATATCCACTGATGTTTTACTTGATGCTCTCCGATGTTGTCCGTCTCTTTCCGTGGAGTTCGTCTCTTCATAACCATCAAAAACCACAGCTGAACTGATGCCGTAATGGTTGATTATGTACGATACATATTGATTGCAGATGGAGGCGAAGGTGGTGTTGGTGTTCCACTTTACTCTATGAAGCAGGAAGCCGCCATATGGATTACCGTGAAACTGTTCTTCACATTGATCAGTTGATTGCATTTTGGGAAAGTATCAGACAGTGCTGACCTTTTGATTTTTCTCATTATCCCCTCGGCGAATAGAAACATGGGGTATGAGGCTAACTCGTACGTTAGCAACTGCTCTACATCCCCTTCTTTCTTCTTGGTGATCAGAGTTCTTTGAAACTTCATCAGAGGCTCTACCACCACTATCTCATCATTAACTTTGATCATAATATTGCTCATCGCAACTAAAGGAACGTCTGAGTCCTTCTTGGATTGTTTCACTTCTGAGAAATTCATTCCAACAAAAGTGTTCATTGTGCGGGTTCCAATTTTCAAGGCCTGGTAGCAATTGACGTTACTTGTTCCAATTACTCCCGTTGAAAGTGACATCAAACAATTACGTTCAACAAAAGGCGGGTGGTCAGCCAACCATTGAGCAAGCTTCCTTCTGTCTAGATCATCTGTGGTTATGCGTGATGCTCGAAACTCAACATCTTGTTCTTCTCTTGCACTATGGACGCCACAAAACATCTCAAGTGAACTACATATTGCTGTAGCTGTGCGTGCTCCCCCAACCCATTTCGCCAACACCGAATCACTAAAGCCTCGTCCACGTGTTAATTCTCCTTCACTCTTCATGTCACACATGAGTGTCACCTCAATTGCCATGTCAGACCACACACCAGCCATTGGTGTTCCAGTTCTGTTGACAGTGAAGTATCCACGATCTATAAAATCCTGTTTAAGTTGAAGGTGGCGAGTTGTTAGTCCCAGCATGTGTTGTACATATAGGTGAGTACACTTTGCATAATGAAAATGCCAGCTGGCATGGAAGTAAGGTATCATCTGTTGGGCGCTCGTCATATGATCTTCCCAGTTGCGCTGTGCTGCAATGAATTTTTTCATCAACACCACCATTTCAAAGTACTGGATCCACAAAGCTGCTGTTGGTCCATTACCTTTGAGACATGACAATTCGTTGCTCAATTTCCACTGAATGCTGGCAAGGGAGGTATTTGTGGAAATGTGTTGTGGTGTAATTTCTACTGAGGTCAGAAGTAACTGAACTAATTCTTCTTTTTCATATGGTGTAGTATCTAAATTTTCCAAAATGATCTGAGTTAAAGTGACACTTTTATACATTTTGGTTTGTTTTCTTACTTCCTCCTTTGTACTACAAGTGTTCTTCTGTATATTATGAGATATACATTATACGTACAGGTATACATAATTTATTATTTATATGGGTTATGAATACTATAGGTATCTAATTAAACAGCACACAAAGTGATTAAGAGAGTTACTGACCTTGGAAACGAAACTTGAGTGACGAGCATTTTACTAGCAAAATGTTGAAAAGTACCCCTAAACTTCAAAACGCTCTAACTGTTTACCTGGTGAATATAAATTAGCATAACTTTATACATTTTTGAAGGAAATCTTTCGCTCTACAACTTTCTCTATCACGAGTTTTCTGAGAAATGGAAGGGGAAAGAGTTAGAAGAGGAAGTTTGACGAGATACCTGAACCGCTACCACTTTTTTTGAAAAAATTTCATATTCAACGGCTCATATCTCGAAAACGGTAACACTTGGGCTCTAAGTTAGGATCTATCCTTTTTAATATTTTTATGAATGACATTCCTAACTCTCCATTCACTACACTAGCCATGTTTGCGGATGACACGGCAATACTACCTAAGCATCAAAATGTTAAATATATGCACAAGTTTCTACAGAGACATATTGGAATTCTTGAACGATGGTTCGAACGGTGGAGGCTCAAGTTAAGTCCTTCAAAATCTAAAGCTATTTTTTTAAGTTACAATAGAATTCCACCTCCTCCGGTCACAGTATGCAATCAACTGGTTCACTTTGAGAGAGAGGGCAAATACCTAGGAATTTACCTCGATAGTCGACTGACGTGGAAGAAAAATATTGAACATAACATTAGAAATTTTTTTAAGCCCGTAAGGATATCGCCCACCTCCTGTACCAGAATCAAAAGGGTTTAGATAACAAACTACTCTTGTATAAAACCGTACTGCGTCCCATCCTGTTGTACGACGTTCCTGTTTGGGGCTCAGCTGCTGACACCCATATCCAGCGATTGCAGACAATTCAAAATAAAACACTCCGCGGTATTAGGAAGGCGCCCTGGTACCTTATAAACGTACTTATTCACAGGGATCTGAGAATCGAACCCATTCGGCAATACATTAAAGATCTCGCATCTAACTTCTACAATAGATTATATTCAATAGACAACGAAGAAATAGCTAACCTCCCCGACTACGACCCAAGGGAATGCTATAGGCGTCCTAAGGCCACTTTGATTATTCACCCTGGTCTCCTTCCCCTTTCTTAACTCTCCCTCCAACCTCTTCTAAATTTTAATTTACATTTGCCGTTGCTTCTGATTCTGACCTGCGTTTTTTTGATGGATCGACCTCAAGACTATCCTTACTAATTTTTGCTTAATCGTCTGCTACCGTAATTTTTTTTAAATAAAACCTGCCACATTATTTACTTATTTATTTTTTGCTAGTATTAGTATTATATATTTTTATTTATTTATTATTATTATTACTATTAATATTTTTATTATTATTCTAACTTTCAAGTCAACACTTTTCTTTTAATCCTGAGAACGGAAATATACCCACAAAAAATTATCCATACCGAGAATATGGAGCCCTGCTCTCTGGTGCCTCGTTAATGTACCATGTCTATGTCTATGTCTACGGTAACACTTGGGTACAAACATGGATATACCATTTGGAAGGGAATTTTATAAGCTTTAATTTTAGGTTTTGACAATTTTCTGTGCTACACCCTGTTCTCGAGATAAACGCCGAAATCGGAAAAAAGTGACCTTGGGACCTCCCCCCCCCCGGGGCTCCTGAAATCAAAGGGGACTTTATTAGGCGTTGTTCAAGGGACCAACCCAGACTCATTCCTGAAAAAATCTCAACCCCTTCATTTAATGCGAAATGAAAACCTAATTTGACTGGACTATAACCCCCCTTTGAAAATTTCTGCGTACGCTACTGGTTGAAGGCATCACTGGGGTTAGGTGTCGAATCTCCTCTCCGGTCGGGGGGTCCCTCGTCAATGATGGGGCACTGGAGGTCGTTGTACAGGTCGTCAGGAAACTTTTAGTAGATATCGCAGGAACCTCTTTTAGTGATGCACTTCTTCGAAATATTTTCTCATCAGGCAATTTAATACTCTACCGGTCTCCAAGCCACACAGCCTTTCTATCTTGGGAAGGATTCACTGAGATTCTACGTGTAAAACTTCTTCGTATTATTTGTTCTCTACCCGAAATTGACACTAGCTCCGGGAAGAGTCGACCGGGCTATGGGCAGTAAAGCAGGAACAGACTTTCTTCAGCCGACCCAGGACCAGGCCTCCTGGACTCCGACTGACTTTTTTACGTCCCCAAAAAACTCACTTCAATTTTTTATGCTTTCCCCCTTCCGAAACCATTTCTTCAGCCATTCAGGAAACTCACATCTTTTGATTTGCTGAGTCTCTACACTTAAATTCCTCTCATTCGCTATATTCTTTCTTATCCAAAGACGCCCGTCTTACGTAACATTACAAACAGCTGATGACCACCCGCAAGACAAACCGCTAACCCTCGTGGTCTACTAACGAACTCCGCTATCAATCTTCCACAAGAGTCATTGTTGAATACTGTCACCAGTGGTGCCATCCACCGCTTATCTGCGTCTGGAATCACAGACCCCACTTAGGCTACGCTCATAAAACTTTCATAAATTAGCTAATGTTGCCAACAAACGCTTTGCCCTATAATTACGTCAGCATTAAAGACGTTCTCGACCTTTACCACAAAATGTAATGAAGCAAGATTTCGAACATTTTAGTTTCTCTTAAAATTTAATTTAATTTTTGAAAGCGCTTCATTACACTCATTGGTGTCCAGTAATAAAAATAACGGTAATAGAAGGAACCCCCTCTAGAATCTTCGGCCGGTTAAGACCCTGGGCTAAGAACGTTGCGGTATGAAGGAAGCTTTGTATTCAAAAATATGTTATTTTGCGAGGAGTTCTGAAATCATTATTTTTATGCTGGGGTTTTTTAATAACATTTTAGTTAGCAACTTTTAATTAAGGTGTCGAAGACCCTCTCCCTTGACGAGGCCAAGTGGCCTTGGGTTCATCTTTTTCCGTTGTTTGGAATGGAGTACGCGATTGACGAATAAAGATACTACGCTTTAGTCCCAAAATTATTTATTTGACATATACTTCTACTGGGACACACCAAAAATAAATATACATAGCTTATAAAATACAAATATGCATATCTATCAATAGGAATCACAGGTAGGCTCTTCCTGCACGGCGAGACCACCTAAAAACACGTGTGTCTCTGTTGGAACCAGGAGAGCATCTCTCATCTTTGCTTTCAGTTTTTCACTGCCCTCCGCCGCCTGTGGGGGAGGGTTCATTCCCCTCCCCCCGCTCTACCAACCCCAAGCAGGAAGCTCTAGTCAAGTGGTCATCGGGGAAGAATAGGGGAAGGGTACCATTCCTGACATAAGGAGGAAAATTTAAAGTTTGTCAATTAAGGCTGCTATGTACTAAGAAAAAAAATTGTATTTCCCTTTTCCTCTTCTTGCATATTCTTGTGGTGGGAGGAGTCCAGTTGACAGTTTGAGAATTCCAGTCCCCTTAGGATTGGCATTTTGAGGGATTGTAATGGCTCTATCTCTATAGGGGAGTTAAGCGCTGCCCCAAAATTCTTTATTTAAAATATATTTTTGTCAACTATTTACAGGTACATAAATGCAAATAATTAAATAAAATTGGTATTGTCAGATAGCCTGAACTTTCTGCAAAGCACTACAGGATTCATTTTATAAATTTCGTCTACCGAAGGAATTTATGATCGTTCAAAACACACTACACCAGATTTTTCCCCGAATAATTTAAATTCTAAAATATTAATTGCATTTTTTAAAAAAATGAAAAATGTACACAAATATAAAATTTCTTTCTCTATGATGGAGTACAATTAAAAAAAAAATCTTTGAATCCAAGTCGGCAATCCGGGAACAAATTTTCTCCATAGGTTAACATTGAGGTGAGCGAATCCAATGGGGTTAGTACATAGCAGCCTTAAATGCTTCCTCAGGCATAGTTTCATTGGATTTTGTTTAAAATTTTCAATTGTTGGACACAAACTACGATTTCTTGTTACTTCTTATGATAACTACACTTTCCCATCTAGAACGCTACGCAAATCCCGACATTTCAGATAATTTTTTCAGCTTGATTTAGAGCTGTTTTAGCTTGAGCTTTAATGGTTTCTCTCGATTCCTTCAGCATGTTAATACTTTACAAGAGTGCAACTGGTACCGTATTTGGAGGCTTTCTGTGGAAAAAATCATGCTTAATAGTCAAACATAATTTGTATACGCATTTTGTTTTACGGCAGTAATGATGTAAGAATGGCTACACTGCCGAATATGTAAAATGAAAAACTATTAAAGAACAATTAAAATTAAAGAACAATTCGCCAGAGGTGGGCGAGCGTGCAGCATTTCGTCAGACCTTCCATGATACTCGATACCAGAGACCCTCTCTCTCTGACTATCCTCTTCACTCTGTCGGGTTTTTTCTCCCACGTCAGCCAACCACGAATAAAATTGGTGAGGGAAAGATCACGGGGCACGCCATCTGCGTTTTATGTAGCTTTCATGCTCAAATACAGGTAACCCTCCTATAACACGGCAGATAGGTACCTAGAAAATGCCGTGTTGTGTGAAACTGTGTTATATGAGACCCAGAGACAGTTCATAAAAGGGGGATTACGTTCTGAAAACTTATTAAAAACAAACATTTAAAAAAAAATTCCATATAAGCAACTTAATTCTTATTAAAAATATAAATGTATGTGGAACACAAAACGAAAAGGACCAAAACAATTTTATTTTCATTTAATGAGACCTTAATTTAATAAATTTCTTCCTCATCACTGCTCGGTACAATCAAACGAGAACGTTTTTTCGATTGAACGATATCACCATCACTTTCAGAACCTTTTTCTTCATTTAGATTTTTTGCACCTTCTATCCTCTTTAAAAAATTTGTAATTTTGGTTTATTTGCTGATTCTTACAAGGTCATTGTAGATTCACGGTATGGAGATAGACAATTTTGCAGCTCCCTTTCGAATTTTCGGCTTCTCTCAGCGGAAGGGTCTGCATTCAGGAAAAATAATTCAAGATTTTCAGCTAAGTTTAGGCATTCTTGTAATTTTAAAGAGTTATAAATGAATAAATCATAATTTTTTTTATACATTTTCATATAAAGCCACTATAGATCATTATTTTAAGGTAATTAAGTTTTTAAATGAGTTAAACAAAAATCATGTTATCTAGTGGTATAAAAGTACAGTGTAGTGTTACGTATTTTTTATCTTTAAAACGGGTAGAATTAAATTAAAATAAATTGTTAAGATTGTTAAAGCTTACATACACTCTTAGAGGTGTTTAAAAAAAGGCTACATGAAACATATTAATTCAATTGCGTTGTGGTTAGTACATTTAATGACGCGCGTGGTGTTAAACAATAACCCGTTAAAATAAAATACCTGATTCGTTTGCTGATGCCCCTGCTGTAGAGGGTTGAATCATGAAAATTATTTTAAATTAACTTGAAAATAGTTCACTGAAAAAGAAAGCTGAAATAAAAATTACCTAAAAAGGAACGAAGAAAAACTACGAGGCAACCGAATGACATGACTAGATTTTACAATTAAAATACATGGTTTATTAATGTATTACATCATTCACAATTACAGATCCTTTTGCGATTTAGGACAATTTCGTTAACCGACGAACCAATAACCTCTCATTATTTCTCATTACAAAACTCATTATAAACTTAATTAAATGACTCATCGATAAAGTGGCTAGCGAAAAGAATTAAAAAATAGCAAAAAAAAACTAAATAATAATTGAATCTTTTTAACAAATAAAAAAGGGAATCATTAAATTTACCGTCTGCAGACAAGAAGGGTTATTAGGGAAATCGGCGAGGGCAAGGTTGTAGACGAGGGCAAGGCATGTCGCAAGGAGATCTCTTCTTTTCATCTCGGATACATCTGAGGCAAGCTGCTCGCACCAAGGTCCCAGGGTCTCTCTGTCCGGTCCAGCCCCAACCCCTCCTCTCCCAAAAAAAAATCCTCCCCCGACTAAGGGCAATTCACCCTTTTTGTAGTCGTCCGCTCGCAAGATGGTAAGAAAGGAGATTTGCTCGGCGCCGAAGATTTAGGATTATAGATCCTTCCACAACAGCTTGTGAGAGGGAATTTAACATATTTGATGTTGAATACAATTGTATGTTGACCTTTTATCTTCGTTAATGCTATAATTTTAACTCTTCGTGGAGCAGTTTGAAATTTGTGGATCATGCTCGGCGATGCTGTTGGTCTTCATGTATCCATGCGCGTCTGCAGGTGTTTTCGTGACGGAGCGCTGAGTTGCGCGTAAAAACATTTCAATGTCTGTTTTCGAGATGTTTCTTGAAATGGATACTTTTGTTAATCCCTTTATCCGGTGTAGAGTCTGGGAATGTGCAAAAATGGCGATGATCTCGTGGATAGATTTACATTCCCTTACCCACCCAGCTCCAAACATGGGGAATTGAATAGGGTACGAAAATTTCTTATAAGAAAAAATAAAATATTATTCATTAAAACTTAATATTTAATGTTGGTTATTTAATCAGCAGCCACACGAAACTATATATACCAGCCACTTTTTACAAACTAAAGAATAATATGCACATAAATGTCACAGTCATATTTAGTTATTTAATTATAAATTATTAGTAAAGTTAATGAATCAAATATTAGTGCTTGCCGTGATCCAATATTTTAATATACTCTCATGCTACCTCCCATTATCAAAAAAATTGCGCACCTTTTTCTAATAATCTTTAGTAATAATCAAGCAATTAAAAAATTGGATCGCCGCTAGTTGGAACAAGTTGAGTAGAGGCTTACAGAGTTTTAACAATGCAAATATATTTCAAGACAGACATTACTACGCGCGTTATTTATTAATTATATGCTATAATCTTAATTATTAAGTGTATTTTACCTACATCACAGTAGTACAAACGTTTTCGTATTTTCTCTATCGTGTTAGAGCGAAACCGTGTTACGGGTTGCAGTGTTATACGAGGGTTCCCGCAATTTATCTTATAATGTTAGAGCAAAACCGTGTTGTAAGATGCCGTGCTGTAGGAGGGCTACCTGTATTACACTACACTGATGTAACTGTAGTATCAGAACCGTTTTTCGAGCTGGAAAACATCACATTAACGGAAGGTATTTGACTTCGTCATGCACAGAGATTGCATTGAAATTGTCGATGTCATTCTGCACGTTTTGATTTTTTTTTTTTTTTTTTTTTTTTTTTTTTTTGGGGGGGGGGGGGGGTTTACAAATTTGAAATTGCGAAATTTACGTGGATGGTGGTGAGGTAGATGTAATAAGAAATATGACGACATCCCCTCTGCACGGCAGAACAGTTTCCATGTTTCTTGAAATGGTTGCTTAAATTTTTACAACGTTATGCGGACTTTCGCTCACTCCTTTCAACAACGTCATACCGTAAAAAACGTGATTCTTCAGGATAGTGATTTTTAAAGTTTAAAAGTTGCAGGGATATACTACTCTTTTAGGGAATTCTGAAACCAGGCATAACTAAAAATCGCCGATTTTTGAGATATGACGTTATTAAAAGGAGTGAGCGGTATGTGGAGCCGAATATCGTTGAGAACTGTTAGATATTACAAGATCAGAGTAGATGTTCGTTTGTTATAGAGCAGTACAAAGAGCAAATGAGAAAACTGAATTTTCAGGTTTGGTGTAAACTCTACTTTATTAGGGCAATCCATTTGAGCTATACAAGAAAACTCAGTGAGAAGTCGGTCTTAAATGCAAAAGGGTGTAGTCACAATGATTATTGTTATTGTGATTACATGAGGCAATAGCTCTAACCCAAAGTATATGTCTTACTGCAGTCATGCCTCAATCTATTCCTATTTCTAATTTCAGCTGTTTGATGCAACACTGCCTTAACGAATGTCCTTAATCACCTAATCAGCAATGTTATTCCTTCTGGTATGTGCCACCCTTATATACAGACCTACTTCCCATCCACCCTTCACATTCTGTCTCGTAAGACAGGGGAGAAACGACCCCCATCGTCAACGTTTAGTTCTGAAATCGGGAAGACGTAGTGCCAGGTTTTGGGGAAAAGGGATAAATAAGAATTTCACGGTTCAACCTTTCTTTTACTGTCGTGAGGTATACAATAGTTGCGATATATGTCGACTCGCTGCCGTCTCATGGGACAGAAACACGGAAAGAATCCCCAGACTGTGTCGAGGAACGACGACTAGCCAATGCCTAGGAAAAAGAGCCATGGGAGGATCACCCGTAAGGCAGGAATGACAGCCACCGGACAGCCGAGGGGATGGGATCGGCGCTTGGAAGAAAGCGAAAAAGAGGAAATTTTTGGAACACAGGGACGGACGGTGGACCCCACCTTTGACCAGTGTGAGAATGAAGGCGAATGGACAAAGTATGGAAAGTTCTAATTCGGGAACTTGTGAGGATAGCTGAGTAGAGATGACCAACGATGTGGGAGTTTCCTTGATACTGTTCCATAATATGGCTTTATGTATATACACTGAAGACCCCAAAAATACTGGTACAGGCGTGCGTATGCAAATAATGGAGATATGCAACAAATCAGCGTAACGCGATGCACTGACAGGTTATCACGGTTTATTGACTTTGAACGTGGCGTTATAGTCGACGCACGAGACATGGGACATAGCATCTCCGAGGTAGCAATGCAATTTGGATTTTTGCGCTCGACCATTTCACGAGTGTACTGTGCATATCAGGTATCCGGAAAATCATGAAATCGCCGACAGCGGTGCGGCCGGTAAAAGAACTTGAAAGAACGGGACCGCCGATGACTGACGATAATCCTTAAACAAGATAGACGTGCAACACTTCCTCAAATTGCTGCAGATTTCAGTGCTGGGCATCAACAAAAACACGGGCTGAATCAGCGTGCGAACTGTTCAACGGACCGTCATTCATATGAGCTTTCGGAGCCGCAGGCCCACTCGTGTACCATTGTTGACTGCACGACACAAAGCTTTATGCTTCGCCTGGGTCCTCCAACTGTTGATGACTAGAAACGCTTGCCTGGCATGACGAGTCTCGTTTACAATTGTATCGGGCGGATGGACGTATACGGATATGGACACAACCTCACGAATCCATGGACCGTACATGCCAACAGGAGACTGTTCAAGTTGGTGGAGCCTCTGTGATAGTATGGGGCGTGTGCAGTTGGCGTGATATGGGACCCCTGATACGTCTAGAGTCGACTCTGGAAGGTGACGGGTACATAAGCATCTTGTCAGATCATCTACACCCATTCATGTTCATTGTGCATTCCGACGGACTTGGACAATTCCAGCAGGACATTGCGACATCCCAGACGTCGAGTGTTGTTACCGAGTGTCTCCAGGATCGCTAATCCTCCTCGGACGCGTCCGAGGAGGGTAGCGGTGATTCCGAGATCCCATTTCCGGTCCCCCAGCGGCTGGAAAGTGAACAAAGAACACCGTTAAAATATTTTCTTAAACGTGTCGTACCCCTCTAAAATTACGTAAAGTTACCTAAAGTTTTATTTTTTACGTTATTGTATTATGAGGTATAGTGTACTAAGTTGCGTAACGTAGCAAACGTAAGCATGTGACCCGAGAGAAAAATAAATTTTGAGTACGACTGATCTAAAAGAATCTCGATAATTCAGTAGGTGGCGTGCCAATAGTGCGAATGTTGAGAAATTGTTTCGTCTGTAAGGGAGAGTTTTTAATCAGTTGGGATTCTGCTTGTTTGTTTGATAATTGATCCATCTTGATAAACCTGACTCATTCTTATATTGCAATTTAGCTATTACATGTTGAGGTTTTGTCAAAATAAATGTGTTGAATTGTTTCTTGGATTAAGAATTATTAGAAAACCTCCTGAACTCGTGAAATCTTGACGAATTTCAACAGTGGCAGAGACGTCGAGATCGCATTTTCGCCCCCCCCTTCCAATGGGTGCAAATTGAACAAAGAACACCGTTAAAACGTTTTCTTAAACGTCTCGTACCCCTCTAGTGGTGCATGGAACGAAATGCCTTGCTAATGTAAAACCTAACGGGTGTAGACTCCGAAATTATCGAAAATGCATTGGCTATGATCCTGCCGAAACCAAGTTTTCGACTCTATGTAGGCAAAATACTGAGCAAGAGCCATCATTCTAACATTTTGTTAAACGATTCGTGGTCCTGGAGGGATACGCACATCCACATTTCAACAGCGGCTTCCAGGGGGGGGGGGCAATTACCCGCCCCCCACAAAAAAATGCCCGGTGAATTTTTTTTCATAGCCTAAACCCAATCCTAAATGAGTATAATCCTACACCTAATACTAAATGGGTTTAAATTTAAAATTTCTTTATATATATATATATATATATATATATATATATATATATATATATATATATATATATATATATATATATATATATATATATATATATATATATATATATATATAACCCTAAGAGCCAACGATGCCCCCCCCCCGAAATCTCTGGACTGGAGCCGCCACTGCCACATTTGTACCGAAAGTCCATCCTGGGGGCGCAGGCCCGTTACGTACAACAAGTTTACGATTAATGCAATAATTTTAATCGATAACTTCTGTTTTTGTCACAGTAAAATGGACTAAATAAAATATACCATAGGTTATACATTTTATTCTTGGGCTGAATTAATTATATAATGAGTTTATATGTCTGTGATATTAAATAAAACAAATTCTAAAACAAATTCGAATCACATGAAAAATGATTTCCGACACTATATTACATCGAAATTTTCTCTCATTCTTAAAATTTGTTCGTCACCCATGTACGAAAATTATATTTTCAAACTCAATCTCTTCATATCCTTCTATACTTCTATACATGATTCTATTAATGTAAGTAATCGATGAAATGACTTCTTCTCCGCATAAATGTTGCGATTTAATTACTTATGAAGTCTGAAGTTGTAGTGGCTAAAATGCCATGGAAATCCAGACATTTTAATTTAGTTGACGTTTGATATGAAACAGAGTGCTGTTTATATACCGTTAGATTTTAAGTATATTCCCGACGATTGTTCGTAACATACAAATAATCTACATATCTTCATAGTCTTCCCCTATCATATACATCTCGATAGCATTGAGCAGAAGAGTGGCGAATGTTGGAGATCTTGGTTCAAATTTTCCGCTATAGGTGAAAAGCAAGAGTTTGTCCACGACCTCTCCGAAAGTGTATTCGTCCAGTTCCTCGTTCTTCAGCTCAACCTTAAATAAGGATACATGTAATCAGAATATAGTATCGATAGGCATAATTTGTTAAATTTAATACCCGTTTATGCTCACACATATACATACTCACGTGTGAGCTCCCATGTATTTGAAAAAAATGTTGGTTGACACTGTTCAACCTCGAGGTGAGAGACAAAAGGAGGAATCGAGGTCGTACTTTTGATACAGGTAATGGGAATGTAATAAAGATTGGCTTAATGTGTTAAATTCGGTGCATTTTCATAACGTCATATACACGCACTCACTCGTGCGCACATAAAAAAGGACTGGATAACGCTGTTCAACTACGGAGTAAAGATACAAGAGTAATTAATCTAGACCGGAAAAAATGAAGCCAGAGTAGTAAGATTTTCAAAACCCACGGCTCTTATCGAGCCTGTCTCTTATCTTTCAAGAACCAATCAATTTTAATTTCATGTTTCTTATCAGTAAAAGCAACTAATAACAATACCGTTGTGCTTGAATGCCACAGTTTAGATAATGTTGCTTCCTATCTGTAGCCTTTAGGGTCGTTCCCCTTGTATTTCTACTTCATGTTTCTAGCCGTCAGAATGCAAATTGATTGAGCTGACACCGTAAATGAACTTAAAAATCACCAGTTAGTTCAAAATACAGAGCACTGGGGAAGCTTTAAGCTGATGTTCTTGAATTCCGAGAAGGGAAGGGGAAAATAGTTTTTATTTTTCATTTTAAATGCCCAGAAAACTTTAAATGGCCTTGTATTATCCTGACAGTTTCAAAAATCCAATTCATAATCATTTTTATTTTCTTTTGTGAATTCATTGAAGGCAAAAGTGTCGTCTAAAACCTACCGAGTAGACAATATTTTTTGAAATTATGCTTGTAGGGAAATTACTTTGGCCTAACAAAAGCAGCCCAATGCATTGATGATAGATAAAGCTCGAATCCCTTATTTTTCGTGTCATATTCGGTTCAGACTAGAAAAATTGAATTTACTAAGTGTGAATGTGATATTTATGTATGTGTTATGTTCCGTTCACCGATTAATTTTGGTTCCCTTCTACAAAATGACCGACAATCTCGTTTCTTGCATTGATGAATGAGATTGCACAGCACTTTATATGGACTATAAAGAAGAAGGTTGAAAGTTTACATGAATGAAACATATGACAATATGAAGAGACCTGTTAGTATGCTATGCACTATGCGAAGTATAAAAAGCAAATTTGACTTAAAGGTCATTATCATCCTCCTGGGAATGCTCAAAGTTCCTCGGTTTTCTTTGGATGGGACAGTCGTGGCACGAATCACCATTAGAAGAAAAGAACTGGTTCGAATACGTAGTCTATACGACTAACTTTTACGAATCTTTGATTTTCATCTTTCCCCTTTTATCTCCTTTTGACTTTATTACTTTAGTTTTAAAATCACTCACCAATTTATCTTTTTTACTTTAACACTAGAAAGACGGCTGCCGTAATTTTGACGGTTTCGGACATACTATTGAGGGCTATGTCTGTGTTTATGTTCTCAGGCTTGTGAAATGTTATGACTTTTTCTAATTTTACGCGAAATATACACACACATTTTCAAAACTATATTAAATAGTAAAGAGGGGGGGGGAATGTGTTGTACACCTATTAAGACTGAAAGACGTCAATTTGACGGCAATATAGAAAACAGGCAAACTTTTTAAAAATAATACCAAAAAAAATGTTAGTTACTTTTTGTTTCTTCCCCCTTTTGCAAATAACAGAAATATTGGCTCTACGGAAATATCGGTGTCGAAAAATAAGGACTGCACAAACCATGCATATATTTTTAAGGATAACCATACTAGGTTGTCAGCTCGTCATACCTGCATAAAAATATATCTAAATATATACTAATTTATTATATACTGACATGAAATAGTTCAAAATTTAAAGTATTTAACCATTTAAAAAAACATTAAATATTTTAATTCTTGATTTTGTTTTTGACCGTCAAAAATGACGGCCTTCAGTCTTTTTAGTAAGAAAAAAATTCCCATCTTTCTAGTGTTCACAAACGCTAGCGTATACTATTTTTATTTGTTTCTCTCTCTCTGTTTGTCTAGTAATCTCACTGGACGCCCTGCAAATCTGAGTGAGTGCAGCATGTTGGTCTACGCTCTTGTTCATCGAGCTGTTAAGGCTGCTGCGCACCAATCCTATTGGTTCACTCACCTCAATACTAACGTATGGGTAAAATTTGACTACTATTTACAGCTACATAAATGCTGATAATGCAATAAAAATGGCATTTTCAGATAGCCTGAACTTTTCTGCATCTTGCAGCAGAATTCATTTTATAAATTTCGTCCCCCAAAGGAATGTAGGAGCGTTTAAAGCACACTATACCATATCCCCCCTAATATTGTAAATTTTAAAATATTATTTGCATTTTTAAAAAAATGAAAAATGTCCCAAGGTGTAAAATTTCTGTCTCTATTAGGGAGTACAATTTTAAAAAAAAACTTTCAATCCAAGTCGGCAATCCTTGGACGAATTTTCTCCATAGGTTAACATTGAGGCGAGCGAATGCAATAGGGTTAGTACGCAGCAGCCTTAAGACCGTAATCAAGATCATATTTCTCATGGAGACGAAATTTATTAGCGTGTTTAACTCAAGGTGGGTCTATCTTTTTATTATACTGTATTATTATTCTGAGAACAGAACAGAGCAGATGGTCACTAGAATATCGGCTAGTCTGATCAATTAAATAGCTGACTCGTAATCCTTTTTGGGGAAGATTCCGATGTGTTGTGATGCTGTGGGATCTCAATGTTTTTCTACTTTAATTACATGAATTTAGTTACACGAGGGAACTGAGAATTCTCTAATCGATAATGTAGTTGAGCCGTTATTATATATGTTATTTGTTAAATATGTATATGCAACATCCTGACCAAGGCCTCCATCAATATACGCATAATAGTATTTAAAAATTAACTTGAGGATCCTCGTCCAATACGACCGCAAAGTAACCCCACAATGAACTTCAGATCAAGAAACAGCAACGGGCAATAGACTTAACCTTAAGCTACTTCAAAGTGCATTCGAAGAGTGGGCGACAGAGCCGGCTTAACTATTCTGTACCATCTATGTCGTCTCTCTGTGAACCATGATATTAATTTGCAGTGGGACCCTCTCGTGTGGGCCTATTTGGCAATGAGATGGCTGACACCTTAGCAAAGGAGGGTACCCCTAAACGTTCACCAACTTCTTCAGCTCTTACTTATCTGGAGATTTATTCCGTAAGGAAATCTTTTTTCAGGGTACTTGGAGATCTCCCTGGTCCATGACTGGTACTTTGGTGTCTGCTCTGGAAGAGCTCTTATATCCAAGGATGATAGACCTGAGCAGACCGCAATTTCTAGGCTTGCCACTGGCCACTTGAGTTGCCTAAAATTTGATCGACAAAACAAAATTTTTCGCACAAAAAGTGTAATAATGAGCAAGCCACTCCTGGCCACATCCTAACTTGCTTAAATTTATCTAGGGAAGACTTTATTACACATCCTCGCCTTTTAATGGACGTCCTGTGGATTTATGGGCTCATGGACCTGGTCTAGCGCCGTTATACCAGGAGGGATTAGAAACAACAACAACAACAAAGTGCATTCTTGCAATTATCCTATCTACCCTCTACTTCTAAGAAATCCAAGAGCGTTTTTACAGTTTCAAGGTTTTAAGTTGATTTGTGTTTTCTGCCGTGAATTCTGACCATTTTGGACAAGATCTGACAAACAATATTCATTTAACTTTTCCACGTCGGGAATTGAAGTTCGCGTTGACTTTTTAGCATGCTGTAAAGGGATGATGTTATTATCACTGAAGCCTTTTTTTTTGTCATAAGAATTATCACTGAATCCCTTTCTTGCCATAAAAATTAGCTGTAATCTTAAATGTAAGTGTGATAAGAAATATAAATGAAAACATACTGCAAACAGACTATGATTGATAAGGACAAATGTATCAACACCGCAAGAAAGAAGTATCATAACTATATTTTTTTCTTTAATTGATTGAGATCATTACTTAATAATAATCCTTTAAATTCAGGGGGAGTGTAACACTTACTAGCAAACAGATTATTTCTTTCTAATCACAGCTGTTTCTGTTCTCATTTGTCAACAGAAAATGGAATGGAAAAAAAAATAAAGCTAACATATTACAAAAGAATACACTAGTTTTGTTGCTGATCAAAAGGTCATATTGTGAAGTAAGCGGCAGAATTTATTAACGTAGTTCAGAGAGCATTTTGACAGTTGACGTAAATCCGGACATGGCATACATACAAACACTTTTGTGTGTGTGTATGCATGTTTGTATATATGTATTATGTATTTGTGCATGCCTGTAAGAAAACCAAAAATATAAACGGAAATATAAACGGTCACGTGCTAACAATGCATATAAATGTCTTTGGAGACAACCTTGGAGGAAATTAAGAACAATATAAACAAATTCAAATCGCTTAAACTATTGATCTATGTAACTTATTGAACTATATAACTTATTACATCCATCTTCTCTCTATTTACTATCACACTGAGTATTCCTGAAATATCGAGCATTTTGTATGCATAAACAACTTTAACTGAAATAAATGGATCCAATTATAAAAGTTTACAATGCTAATTTTGATTTCAATCTAAAATACGCAACTGTGATCTGAACCTTAAAGAACAATTGACAGAAATAAATTAATGAGATCTGACAATGGTCCTGACAAGTCCTGTAATTAATGATTCAAATTTAAAATATTATTGTATTTACACCTTTGCACATCTCAGGTAATAAGCTAATGGTCTCTAATTCAAGTTTTGTGTAGTACGCTTGATTAACATGTGCTTCTGTGCATAGACAATCTGAGTGTTATAGAAATTTCAAACTTTTTATCCTGATTTCATATTTACTTTATTTTATTAGTTTTCATTCCATCCAACTTTTAGTAAAAGCTTTACATTAATTATTTAAATAAGTTTAAATAATATATGTTGTTGCTGTTTAATATAGGAGACAAAATTTAATATGTAAATACATAATTGCCAAATTACACCGTATGAGAATAAAAATGAATAACGATTATGCTTTTCTAAAATAAATTCTAGCAACTATTACCACAAGTCACATGTTTAATATATATAAGAAAAGAAATACAAACCTTGTTTTTCTCTTTCTCCGCCATATCATGCTTAAACATAGCTCGGAAATAAGGTGATCGTGCACAGAGAATGCATTTATGCACTCTGAACTGTCTATTTCCTGCAAATATTGTAGTGTCAGACTCATGCTGATTATAGTATAATTCTTCAAGGTCTAACAATAATTTTTCTAAGTCATTAATATTACAATCTGTGAAGGAAATGTGATCAGTAGTCACTTGTTGTAAACTCGATTGCATCTTCCCGGAAGGATATGTGAATGTTAAATCAAGGTAAAAGAAATCGCTGGTGAAGGAGTAGGGTTGATTATCAAATATCAAAGTGTCATTTTCGATCTGTATTGTAGAAGGGATCTCCCACCAGCTGTTCGATCTATACAAATGTTCACATGTAGCTGAAACACCTCTGGTAACTAACATGGGATCTCTCACTGAGACATTGCACCTAACAAAAATATCGTCATTATTTGATTTTAAGGCTTTGATGTATATGCTCCATATTCCACCTTCCTTTTTTTCTAAGTAAACCATGAAACCAGTGTTTTGAAATCCATCTGAAATGAAGGAAGAAACTATTTCATCCTCTTTATTTAGTAGCGATGTAAATATTTTCCAAGAATGCAGGCATTTTTTTATAGAAAAATAAGTTAGAGCTAAATATTCTTCACTTTGAGGCACTAAATCTTGCTCTAGGTGAAGTAGCCCATACTCTGCTAAAAATCTTTTGATGTTAAAAGGATTGACACCTTTAATATCTAACTTACCACCGTAAGCATACAAGAGGAACTTTTCCGTCAGAGAGTCATTACTCAAGACAGTGTGTGGCTTACTCTCCAACTTATTGAACAAGCCAGGTAACCTTGCCCTCAAGATGCATCTGTGAACTCTGAAAGTCTTGCTTTTACTTTCTAAAGTCATGTCACTGTGCAAATCCTCCTCATATATTAACTTTATTGCTTCGTAGATTCTTTTCTTTTCCTCACTCACTCCTGGTTGTAGACTCAACTGACGGCGAGGAATTGTGCCTGGAAGGTTCGGTCCAATTATTGTAATATGGCAAAGCACAGTAAGATTGTCTTGGTTTAAAAATGCAGAACCGGTAATAAGTTCACTGCGTTTGATGAATTCGTTGTGTCCCCATTCGCAGTCTTTGGTGAACACCTTTTCGATGGAAGGTGTGGCTGGGCATAGGTCGCCATCACTGTCGAGCAGAGAGATTTTGAACCGAACGCAAATTTCTTTCGGACCGTTGTCCCTCTTCGATCGTTTCAAATAAATCCCTACGTATTTATCGACACCATACCCGTTCGGAAACATGTAAAGGTA
Organism: Dolomedes plantarius; assembly: GCA_907164885.2. Lineage (NCBI taxonomy): Eukaryota > Metazoa > Arthropoda > Arachnida > Araneae > Dolomedidae > Dolomedes > Dolomedes plantarius. Next base: position 176,008,917 of record OU015491.1, on the reverse strand, counting down.
CCACTTGCAGGGAACTGGTGCATGCACAACAAAAGATGGACTGTTCAGTGATTTGTTGCAGTCGAAATCGCAGAAACAGTAATTTTCTAGTTTCCATATATACCTAATTGTATTAGAAGACCCCTCCATATCAAATTTAATCGGTCATATTTTAGATTAAAAATTAATTTTGAAATTCCACTACAGCATGTTTAAAAAAATATGCATATACCCAGAAGAAAACATGCTGCCTAAAAGAGTTGATGTCCCATGCTTCAGTGAGGTAAATTTTGATAATTGAACAATTTATCTGCAGAAACGCAAAGAGCGATAATCGCGAAAGAGAAAAATGATAAAAAGAGAGACTGACTCTCTGAGCTTATCAGTTTGAAAGAGTGAAATTCTTTGTTTCGTCACCCTGGAGAGTTAGCATACTGCTACGCCGTTTTGATATCCCGTTTCCCAGAATACGAGCGTGAAAGTAAACCGCTGGAAAGTCTAAGAGTACGTCACTTCCTAGGCTGCGGCAGGTTACACAGATCCCAGTTTCAAATAATCTAAAATTATCTCAGTCCTAGATAAAAACTGAGATCAATGTAAAATTACGGGATGAGAATTTAAAAGATATACAAACATATGTTACCGTGAAAGAACGAAATTGGAGAATGTCAACATTCTCCGGTCAATGTCAACACATACCAAATACGTCAGTGAAAGACCGAATATTTGGTCATATTCTTATAAATTCGGACCATCACCGGTGTATGTCGACAATCACAGATATGCTTTGGTGGAGGTCGAAACGAGAAGCCGAGAAGACAGACAGTGTATTTAAATTTATGTAAACAATGTCAAATGAAACATAGTGCACATAAAAAAGGTATTGTTGGTAAACAAATGGTCAGTTCGGAGTTAAACTCAAGATGTCAAGTCAATCTGATAGATCTGTAGTCACACAGGGATGGCGAATATAAGTTCATAATGGTGTATCAAGATCATTTAACGAAGTTTGTCCAGCTACGACCTTTGAAAACTAAGACAGTTTAAAAAATAGCGTATCACCTTCTGCAAATATTCTTCATATTTGGTGCCCTAGCTATATTTCATTCAGATAATGGTAGGCAATTGAGTAATCAAGTCATATCCGAACTACGCGCTATGTGGGAAGATGCTAAGATAGTTCATGAAAAGCCTCGTCATAGTCAGGCACAAGGCTCAGTTGAAAGGACCAATCAGGATATACGGAATATGTTAAATGCATGGATGAACGATAACGATGCAAATAAATGGTCAGATGGTTTGCCCTTTGTTCAATTTACCAAGAACACTTCATACCACGAAGTAATCCGCCAAAGTCCTTATGAAGCCCTGCTTGGCGTTAAACCAAATTGAGGCATAGCATCGTCATCTCTGCCTGGCAAACAAATTGCAAATATTGAAACCGAGGAACAGCTCGAAGAAACTGTTAATACTTTTGAAGAAAATTTGAGCAATGCCATACCGAAAACCATATTCCAAAGGAAAATATTGAAGAGGAACTGCAACTTACCACGTCTTCATATCAAGCCTTGACTGAACAACCCGAGTTTATTTCTATAAAAAGAGCTGCCGCGAATGAGAATCTTCTACTGCAAGCAACGAAAATGTTACGAACCTCAAAAAGAAACTTTCCACCTGCTCAAATTCTGATACATTATGAATAAAGTCCCTGATGTCGACCGTGGTCGTACAGTTGCCCGAATTATGTTGGCGATTGTTGTTGGAATAAAAGACTCCGACTTTTATAAATTAGCAAACAAAAATGGTACCACCAAGCAGCTTTATACCCGTAATCAGTTCGTAATTTGTAAAGAAAAGTTACTTTCCATAGATGAGAATTCTTCTTAAGAAATGTCGCAGAGAGAAGCAGCTGCAGCTAATTCGAGAAGTGGAGGGCAATGCTATACGCTCTGTCATTGCAAAAAGAGTATTCCATAACTAAATGCAGTTGTAAAAGCAAAGGACGCTTGTGCAATTCAAAGTGTCATAACAGTTTAAGTTGTTGCAATAAATAAGATTATATAAGGTCAATCTCACAACAAAGTTTATTATTGGTGTTATTATCTTTTCTCATTTAGAATGTACTGTTCGTTTTAAGTTCAACAGTTTGTTTACATGTGCTGTTACTTAAGCTTTCTCCAATTTTGACATATATCATAATATGTTTTAATACTAAAGTATGATTTAAAAACGCAACAATTTTTTTGTTATTCAACATTCACCATCAGTGCATGGTGAATGTCGACATTCGCCGGTGTAAGTGAGAAATAAAGATATTTAGCAAATATTTCGGACATACACCAAGCGACTATGTGAATATTGACATATACCGGAGAATGTCGACATTCTCTAGAATTCGATCTTTCACGGTAACATATATATATATATATATATATATATATATATATATATATATATATATACAGTAGAGCCCCGATTATCCGCGGTGCGGATTATCCGCGAATGCGAGTGCCGCGAAAAAAAAAAATTTAATTACAAACCTCAAAAAAAAAAAATTTAATTTTTAATCCAAGCCAACTTATAAGAGAAATACAATAGACCCTGTACGGAGGTGTACGATGTTTAAGAAAATAAGCACAGGATCTGTAAATAATATAACATAAATTTAATAGCGAGGAATTGTTTGCCATAGTAAACTCCGCTTGTTGCAGGAGCTCCGTGCTAGACCGATACAAAGTTCGTTCTGATGCATTCTTGCCGCTAAAGGGCGTACATAGACAAATGGGTGGAGACGTTACAACAAACATTACGTAACAGACCCTGCAGTGCGAACGTCGAAAATGAACGTCGAAGGTGAGAATGTCGACGAAGAGAACATAGAAGAGTGGCATGCGACGCAAGTGAGTCGGGGTTTGAATGACTGACTGACATAGAGATAACGAACAAAGCAATGGGAGTGAACGAGAATGAAGAACAAAATAAAAGTGAAGACGAGGCCTACGCGGATGACACACGAAACTGCTTTGCAGCACGTAGACGGATTGCTTCAATATTTAGAGTAACAAGACAACGATGCACATCTGTGAGAAAAAATCATGTTAAGGAAAGTACAATTTAGAATAGAGAAAAGGGGTTTTCAAAGCAAGAAGCAAAAACGAGTGACTGATTTTTTTAAAAAGGTGTAACTGAACACTTTTTGTACATACAGTATGTATGTATTGTTTTTTGTTTACCGTTCTTTATATTAGTGATTTAGACATAGAGCAAATGTGTCTGCTGTATTGTACATATGTAAGTATTTTAAAAGTTTTATTATGTTTTTGTACAATAAAACATAGTTTTTATGTTGAAATATATTTTTTTTGTGTTTGCAACTCATTTTTAGACATTTTCGGGTTATCCGCGATTTTTGTTATCCGCGGTGCCCTTGACACCCAATTCCGCGGATAATCGGGGCTCTACTGTATATATATATATATATATATATAGAGAGAGAGAGAGAGAGAGAAAGAGAGGGGGAGAGAGAGGGAGAGAGGGAGAGAGAGAGAGAGAGAGAGAGAAATATACAAAAATTAAAACTCATTTTCATTTCCAACATATATTTTAATTAAATTTTATGTGTTCATTTTTTACTATGATTTTTGTAAATTATCTACACTTTTGTTGAAAAAAAAAGCATCGCTCAATGAACGTAAGGCCCGTTGTATGATATATCATTCTGACGGAATTGGAGCTCTAAAGATATCTAAGAACCAATAGATGTCTAGATAACAGCTTCTACCTCTTTTATATGAATACGAGAATCATTCATTTATTATTATTTTTTTTAATCATACTTACTTTTATATTTAATTTTATCTGAAGTGAGAAAAAACAAAACAAAAAACGTTGTTAGTTCATCAGCCGCCATATATTTCAAGAGATTTGCAAACGACCTATATGAATGACTAATACGTAATTATAAATCTTGTTATTGTGTTTTGATAAGTATGCTTAATACTCGCAATAAAGTTAGGCAAAAGATAAAACAGCCTGTATAAAAATAAGAAAATAAATGACGTTTTATAAATGACGAATAATTTTGAAACAGGTGAGATAAGTTTATCTGAAAAAAAGATAAACATTATTTGAGTAAAATTATCAAACTTTAATAATGCTGCACTGTTTGCTGTTCATGCTCTTATCATTTTTCGAAAATGAAATCCGAGTATCAAATACCAATTCAAGGAAATAAAATTTAAAGGTGAAGCTAGTGGCGCCATCTCGAGAAAACATTTTAAAGTATTAGAAGTACTACACTTTCATACACTCTATCATTGCATTCAACCGAAGAGGAAAAGAGACTGGGGCGATGATATATCGAAGAATTATGTTATACTTATAGAGCGTATTTCCCCAAAATAGATATTTATATGTTATATCTTCACTGAAGTATCATTTTGAAGAGTATTATTTCTTTTAAACAAGAACACAGACTTTTTTAATATCCACAATAAAAATTAAAATTAGCAACCAGTTTCAAACTAATGATTATATTGCTTCATGAAGCTCAGAAGATGAAGTGTGATTGCCTTTTTAGACAATTCTCAAATGCCATTTCTGAATTACTACCATCTCAATTTACTGCCATCCTTTTTATTTCTATTTTTGGTTTTAGCAAAACCTTTTTAGAGGATCTAAAAAACCCTTTTTAGTTTTGTAATATAATCTAGTTTTTCTTTCACTTATTTATAATTTAACTTCTTTATATCTTGAGTGGTTAAATATAAACACCAATTTTACATTTGTTTCAGGCGTCTTTGTATGTTTAAGGTGTTCTGTCGTAATATAAATCATACACCGATGTTTTATTAAAAAAAAACAACTGTGAGTTTGTATCCGTGCAAAGTGAAACAGTAGCAAGGCTCAGGGCCCAAAACAAAAAAGGATAGGGGAGGACAGGCGCAAAAATAACATGAACAAAATATTTATAAAAATGATTAACAATTTCAAAATTTTATTGTATAGTTTAATACTTACTCTAATTCCAGTAATGCATGTGATTCACTTGCATAGTTTTTCTTCCCAAGGGTAGAGTATCGGGCTTGAGATTAAAATAGGTATAACCTTATCTCTTGAATATGAACATTATTGTTACATTTAAGCTTCCAATTTTCATAAATGAATTATTACTTCCACTTACGATATTTCTAAATAGAATTTAAATTTTATTTAGTTTCTTAAAAAAAATATTTTTGTACATTGCAAATACTTTCTTTTAATTCTTAAAGGCAAAAGTTTAAAAGCTCAATAAAATCAGAGGACCAAAACTAAAACCCTGCACTGAAACTCCCCCCCCCCCCCCCCCCCCACCCCCCAAAAAAAAATTTAATTAAATTTTTTTAAAAATCCCTGACGACAGTGTTTGTAGCTGATACTTTGGCACCACTGTAATAATAAATGCATTGTCTGGTGTCCACTAATGAACACGAATTCAGATTTAAAAACGGACAATAATAATGCAACGAGGAGAAACCACTTCTTTTAGAGCCGATCTTTTCATTGCTGTACGTTTAATGAGGGGCGTGCAAAAGCAACATCAAAGATTAGCTTAGACAGCTAAAGACCTCATTACTACCAGAGCACTCGTTCCAATTTTTTTCCATTTAAAAGTAAGCAATGAGCGGACATCGAGCCTTCGATATTCTAGGCAGTTATTCAGATACAGTTGGCTCTCTGTTTAACGACGCTCTACTTAACGACGATCTCTATTTAAAGACGCTATTTCCCAGTTCCGGCCCCTCCGACGTTATGGGAAATGTTATTTTTTCACAAATTCTGTTTAAGGGCGATTTCTCCTTACGAACGATTTTTCACGGTCCCTTGAAAGTCGTTAAACAGAGAGCCAACTGTATTTTGATATTCTGTGTACTACCAGGCCATGTCACTTACGTCGTAACATTCTCCCTGACGAAAAAGAGACCGGGAGGTCTCTTAACTCAGTTAAAAATTTCTCTATCTTCATTTGGATGGCCCTGAAAATTCCTCTTCACATCTCGCTTGTTCATATTTTTGGATTTATTGTACGGATATCAAAGAAACTACTCAGGCATTTGAAACCTGTATTCAAACCACTGGACTTTCAAATCATGTCATTGAAAATCCTACTTCAAGTATAGTTTTTTCCTTTACTTTGCTAGGGACAGAACTCGAATCATACGGCTAAAGAACATATGTTGCTTCAATGGTTTAGCTAACAGTTACACTCAAGTACGAGAGTGTTATTTAAAATGACTTTACTTGCGCATTCACCTTTCCATACGGGCTAACGACATAGGATGTTGGCCGAAATTGATTATTCATTTATTTTCATCAGTTTTCCATTTTTTTATAATATTTCATGTTGATAATTTTTGATAATTTCTCATTATCATTTATTCGTCCAAGATCTCTCTTTTCAGCAGTCTGGTACCGCTATGTTGTTTTACTGCTAGGGATAAGACAGGAAGCATGGATTTTCCAAACAGTTGGTGGTTACTCAAACCATTACGCTACCTGGCGATTGAAAGTCTAATTTAGAATTACAAATACTATGAATTTGGGAGAAAGTCCTTGTCAAAGGTTTTTTATACCAAAGTATTTGTAATCTTCCATTAAATCATCACTGAGTTCATGTAGTCACATCTTACAAGTAGTCAGTCAGCTTTGTCCACGGAAAATTCCACATACCGCCAGTAATTAATCGCAGGGAAATAGATATTTTCTTTCTTTTTTATAAAAAAATGCTGTAGGTACTTATCCTAAGGACAATTGTCCTCGTGAACCGTGAGTTTTGTTGGGTGCTTAATTCTTTGCAATAAAAAAATACGCATATTTGTAATTAACGTCTTCAAAATGACAAATCACCTAAACGATTTCCTAGATGTACATACAATATCAAATAACGTTAAGTTCGTATAAGTCTGTAATTACCGTACCCCTAACTAGTAACACAGAACACGCAGTTTACATGCTAAATTCAAATTTAATTTTTTTTAAAAAGATTGGAAATCTGTAAAGTTGTTTAATAGGAACATCGATTATCTCTCGTGTACCGTTGATAATAAATGAAAATAAAGCCTAAAAAAATCGGATGTACAAATTTGGTTACGGTATTTGCTCAGTTATCATGTAAGGTGTAGAATTCGAAAAAAAATAGAGTTCATCACATTGGGATAGTTCAGTTGACTAACAACCAACCTCCTTGTTAGGGCACCCAGTTTCGATTTTCCATCCTGGCACCCGGCCGTAGGAAAGAACGATTATGGACTGTCAATCATGGGTGTGACCAAAAATTCATCACAGGGGGAAAAAATCAGCGTTGTCTAAAAAAAGGTAAATTAATGGAAAAAATATGAACTAGCGAACTTCTTCTGACACTAGCCTCATAATTAAAAAAGGAAAATGAGAAAAAAAATGAGAAATGTTAAATGAGAAACGTTAATCGAAAAATTAGAATTCCTGACATCGGCAGGAATGCAGAATACCGGCTTCGAATTTAGATGACCTGAGTTTAAATCCTAGCCGTGACAGAGAGTAGCTACTATGTTCACCTAATAAATAAATTACTAATTATAAATAATCTATCTCTTAAGTGTAAAAGCCTCATACATTTCCTTTATTACATTGGCCTTGCTCAAATTAGCTTGATTTAAAAATACCGCTTTATTAAGAACACATCTTCAACCTAGTACTAGTATGAAACAATACTCCAGTACACACCACTATCTAGCAGGTAGACGACATTCTCTGATATACTTTTCCAAATGGTTTCAGCTTTTGCCACCGGGTTCGTCTCTCCCTTCTGGCAGTGAATGTAAAATATACATTCTTAGGCACAAATAAATCTGTTGAAGCTCTGTTTGTTTTCATCGAAAATTAATAAAAAGGTTATCTGCATCTAATGCCTGGTGACTTTCGCCATTGGTGACTTTTTTTTGCTTCAAGTCTGCTGATCAGTGCTCTATATGTAGATGCTGTAACAATAGTACTATCTTTTTCGCGGATGTAATGTGTATAATAAAGTAGTATTTAATCTAGAGAGGTTAATCTTGGGCCTTCTCAATCGGTCGTTGTATTGCAATCACTAAATTGACGGGAGCTTCAAGGGGAGTATACTGTACTAAGTTGAGCATGATTTGGTCAAATAATTTAAAACAGGGAAACAAGTGTTCGGATCAAACCAACATTTTAGACTTCTTAGTATTTTATTCTCTTATTTCTAACCATGTAAATAAATAAATCACCCTTATTTTTCATTTGCGTTAGTGTTGTAAAACATCTCCACTGTTAACCTTCTCCAAGGATGTATAAAACTACCTCCAAGTTCAAAGTACAAAAGCTGCGATCTTAAAAGGAAACCGAAGTTAAATAACAGGCATTGGATATATTTTTAAAATAAAATAATGTGGACGCATGTAAACTTCTGCAGTGATGAACAAACTTCTTTTTTTTTAAAGCTTATGGTTATACCTTTCCAGAGAGATTCATTTTTAACCTCGAATATTTTTAGTACGTACATGCATGCGTGTGCAACACCTAGAAATTTCACCAGGTGCACCTAGCTAGCTCCAAATATAATCCAGTAATACGTGTCTAGATAGGACTAAACTTCTATAAAATTTAAAAAGGCTCCATCGACCATTAATTACGATGGTTATATTTTATGTTTCAGTACTTTTTCAACGAAGTAAATTTTCCTTAAAAGGTGAAACAATGCTCTGCTAGGACTTGAAATAGAATTTTGATTCCCTCCTCTCTATACCAGAGTACATAGCTATGCAGAATTTTTGACATGAACCTTGAATTTTTGTAGTATGTTTCCCTTCAAAAGCCATTAACATTCTTTCTTACTGTCGTGGGCCAATATAATGACCATCTGCACTAAAAAATCCTCGACCTTTTACCGATCCATTGCAATCAAAGCCAGGTCTCCAAATCTCGAGCTTTCGCAACTACATTATATGAATGTGAGTGAAAGCCTTTCTTCACAAGGGGCTTTAAACTTATGTCTTATTTAAACTATATTTTGAAAAGTTTTGTGATAGTTTTTTTTACATGTTTCGATGTCATTACGAAGAAATATTGTCCTTGTATTCCTCACAACAGATCCAATTTTACTTGGGAGTATGAGCCATGAATAAAACACCGCATACTCCTGATTCCACCCTGATCTTAAAAGTCAAGCTTTCTGTTGACGTTCCTTTGTTTTCATGGTAGAGGTTCACTCCTTTTCAACCCCTACCATGAGAAATTCATAACTCGAATCATATTTTTATAAGCCAGGTCTCCAAATCTCGAGCTTTCGCAACTAAATTATATGAATGTGAGTGAAAGCCTTTCTTCACAAGGGGCTTTAAACTTATGTCTTATTTAAACTATATTTTGAAAAGTTTTGTGATAGTTTTTTTTACATGTTTCGATGTCATTACGAAGAAATATCGTCCTTGTATTCCTCACAACAGATCCAATTTTACTTGGGAGTATGAGCCATGAATAAAACACCGCATACTCCTGATTCCACCCTGATCTTAAAAGTCAAGCTTTCTGTTGACGTTCCTTTGTTTTCATTGTAGAGGTTCACTCCTTTTCAACCCCTACCAGGAGAAATTCATAACTCGAATTATATTTTTTTTAATTATAGACAAGAGACCTGGGAAAGGGCTTGTACATTACAGTGGGGATTCGTGCAAAACCCCCGACCCATGAACTCAAAGAAGAATTAAGCCACAACCACAACGGAGAGAGGGAAAGCGTATCCAAATTTTAAAATTAGATTTTGCGGGTCAGGATTTTGACAATGAGGGGACGTCTATTTTTCGCTTCCTCTGATCAACATCATGAGTTTTGTGATGTTGCATCATTTTTCCGATGATTTTTTAATTGGACTTTATAATTATTTGTCCAACTAATTTGTGGCATTATTGCTGTCAGAGAAACTGTATATCAGCGTTGAAATTCTGTAGCTACGTCAGATAATTGCTCCACATACATATTTCCATTTTGACAATGCAACAAGAAGTCTCTCCCTCACTGTCAGTTATCTCCCAACTTGGCAAGATAAATCTTCAGGTAATCGAACGAGCCACCCCAATTATGTATGTTTTCTTAAAACACAGAGCCAGGAAATAGCATTCCATCTTAAGCTATGTCCACACTTTTGCACTTTTGCATTCTTTTTCGCTTTCGACATGTCGCACGGAGAGAGAAATGTGAGGCATGCTCAGAGCGATGCGTCACCACCTGCAAATTCCAGGACAGCGCATGCGTCGGGATAGAGCATGCGATATCGCAAGCATATCCAACCCGAGTGGATTTTTTTGCGGAATTCCATGCGCTTTTCTATTCTGCAAGGTAGTTTTCAAGCCAGTGTTCAGAATGTCGCAGTCTTCGGAAGAAATTTTAAATTTTATTGATGATTACAGAAATTTACCGGCATTGTGGGGTGTCAACCACTCCGCATACACAAATAAAATTATTAATACATTTAAAATAATTATTCAATAATAATTAATGTGTATTGTTTTAAAATAAAAACTAAATGTATTTTTAAACAAAGCAAATTGAAAAAAATTTTGAAAACTTGTACTATATGATTGAAATTTTCTTTTTGAAATACAGATACAGGGAGAAGATTTCAAAAATATGCACCAGCTAATTTGTTATTATAAAAATACTGAATAAAAAATTCCCCATAGCTTATCATAGGAATTAAAGACCCACTTTGAAAAAAAATAGATGCTTTAGTACTATAAAAGCAGGTTACAACCTGAATTCGCGTTTTGCGTGACGTAATTCCCCCCCCCCCCCCCTATGTCATGCATTGCTTGCATCCAAATGCGTATGATCTTGCAAGTATCATTTTCATTTGAAGCTAAATATCACCGACACATTTTAAATGTAGGCATTTTTTAGTCCATCATGGTTTTATTGTCGTGTTCTTCGTTTAACCCCATGTTAAAGAAAAATGAACGATTTTCATTAATAACAATATTCTTCACTTCTTACATATGTAGAAATTTTTTTTTATTATAGATGAAAATTCAAAAGTAATTCTTCATGGTCCGCTTTGCTCAGAAAAGAAGTAAATGTCTCGGTTTAATTCTTTACTTTATATTAAAGAGATTACTTACTTACTCTCTCTCTCTCTCTCTCTCTCTCTATATATATATATATATATATATATATATATATATATATATATATATATATATATATATATATATATATATATATATATATATATATATAAGATATAATTAAAACAATAATGATACACCAAGATAAGCTAAAAAAGGATAGTGAAATTCTGAAGCAAAAAGGAAATTTTTGAAACAAAAACGGAAATTGATGTATTTAAAAAGACGTGAGGGGGATTAAGACCCCTCTATCCTGGTTAAAAGATCTTTTTACATAGCTAAAACTTTCCCAGCATTCGTCATACATCAATTAGAAAATTTAAAACTTTTCAAAAAGGTTTGAGACAATAAATAGAAAAAGTTAGACATAAAAGTAGAAGTTATATACTATAATAAAATAAAGTGACATAATGTCATAAGATGATCTCTAAAAACTACCTTACTAAAAACAGTAATTAAAAATATAAGAAAAGGCACTGAAAAAGCCACATTACATTGAAAAATTACACTACCATTAAAAACACCACACCTTATAAACTATTTTAAATAAAACCATTAAAACTTTAAAATTCAAAACAGCAGACAAAAACACTATACCTCCAAGTCCAAGTGCCCAAGGACATCCACGCGCCCAAAACAACGCCTCAGTATATCTACCAGAAAGCCAGCCGGATACTCCGCCTGTACAGCCAGTTCAAAGAAGTTTATAACTCTTTCATTCATCTCAATCCTAGATTCACACAGTCTATCACAACGAATTATGTAGTTGTTGACTATATTACGTTTAACATTAGAATGTAAAGCTGTATTCCAATTGGATAGACGGTTTATGTTAAAGTCGTATAAATATCTTTTATCGAATATGCAAAAAGATAGTGTTCCATTTGACAAAGTGATGGTTACATCCAAAAAGTTGATTTCATTTTTGGAGTTTTGTTCGGTCTTAGTTAATTTTATATTAGCTGGATAAAAAGTAGGAACAAAGTTACAGTTAACCTCGTGAGCAATGAAAATGTCGTCTACGTATCTAAAGAAAGCTATATTTTGTAAAAGTGATGATTTAGATTCAAAATAATATAAATATAAATCTGCCAAATAGGACGATGATCCACCTCCCATTGGCAGTCCAAATGTCTGAATGTAATATGTTGTACCATTAAATAAATAATTTTCAAACAATATGATACGAAGTGTATTTTTAAAAAGAGTAAAAGTAATATATTCTTGTAAATCAAACCTGTGAAAAAACTCAATTAGAATTGAAAAAAGAAAAGTAGTGTCTATATTATTGAATAGGTCTACTACGTCATAAGATTCTATTAGTTCTATATCGTTTAAATTTTTGATTTTGATATTAATTGTAAGCTATTAGTGATTATATTGGATCCAAATTTTTTTATTTTAATGAAAAGATTTTTTAAAACTGGTATTATCAATTTATTAGCATAAGTTATGTAGGTACCGAAACCAACAGTTACTGGTCGAAAGGTAATAGGTTTTTTGTGGAATTTGGGAATTGCAACAAGGTAGGGAAAGGAGAAGGAATAAAGATTTATATTAATTTTTTTATGCAGTTTAACTAAACGTCGTTTCAGAGACAACTCATCAAATGCATTGATCAGAGACAACGCATCAAATCAGAGACAACGCATCAAAATCAGAGGTAATCAGAGACAACGCATCAAAATAGTTAAACTGCATAAAAAAATTAATATAAATCTTTATTCCTTCTCCTTTCCCTACCTTGTTGCAATTCCCAAATTCCACAAAAAACCTATTACCTTTCGACCAGTAACTGTTGGTTTCGGTACCTACATAACTTATGCTAATAAATTGATAATACCAGTTTTAAAAAATCTTTTCATTAAAATAAAAAAATTTGGATCCAATATAATCACTAATAGCTTACAATTAATATCAAAAATCAAAAATTTAAACGATATAGAACTAATAGAATCTTATGACGTAGTAGACCTATTCAATAATATAGACACTACTTTTCTTTTTTCAATTCTAATTGAGTTTTTTCACAGGTTTGATTTACAAGAATATATTACTTTTACTCTTTTTAAAAATACACTTCGTATCATATTGTTTGAAAATTATTTATTTAATGGTACAACATATTACATTCAGACATTTGGACTGCCAATGGGAGGTGGATCATCGTCCTATTTGGCAGATTTATATTTATATTATTTTGAATCTAAATCATCACTTTTACAAAATATAGCTTTCTTTAGATACGTAGACGACATTTTCATTGCTCACGAGGTTAACTGTAACTTTGTTCCTACTTTTTATCCAGCTAATATAAAACTAACTAAGACCGAACAAAACTCCAAAAATGAAATCAACTTTTTGGATGTAACCATCACTTTGTCAAATGGAACACTATCTTTTTGCATATTCGATAAAAGAGATTTATACGACTTTAACATAAACCGTCTATCCAATTGGAATACAGCTTTACATTCTAATGTTAAACGTAATATAGTCAACAACTACATAATTCGTTGTGATAGACTGTGTGAATCTAGGATTGAGATGAATGAAAGAGTTAAAAACTTCATTGAACTGGCTGTACAGGCGGAGTATCCGGCTGGCTTTCTGGTAGATATACTGAGGCGTTGTTTTGGGCGCGTGGATGTCCTTGGGCACTTGGACTTGGAGGTATAGTGTTTTTGTCTGCTGTTTTGAATTTTAAAGTTTTAATGGTTTTATTTAAAATAGTTTATAAGGTGTGGTGTTTTTTAATGGTAGTGTAATTTTTCAATGTAATGTGGCTTTTTCAGTGCCTTTTCTTATATTTTTAATTACTGTTTTTAGTAAGGTAGTTTTTAGAGATCATCTTATGACATTATGTCACTTTATTTTATTATAGTATATAACTTCTACTTTTATGTCTAACTTTTTCTATTTATTGTCTCAAACCTTTTTGAAAAGTTTTAAATTTTCTAATTGATGTATGACGAATGCTGGGAAAGTTTTAGCTATGTAAAAAGATCTTTTAACCAGGATAGAGGGGTCTTAATCCCCCTCACGTCTTTTTAAATACATCAATTTCCGTTTTTGTTTCAAAAATTTCCTTTTTGCTTCAGAATTTCACTATCCTTTTTTAGCTTATCTTGGTGTATCATTATTGTTTTAATTATATCTTATATAGTATTGTCTAATAATTGCAGCTTAGCGCATATTGGCAATATACATATTAATGCCTATATTTATAAAGTATTGGTTTTGGTGCAACACATGCTTTAAATATTTAGTTATATATATATATATATATATATATATATATATATATATATATATATATATATATATATATATATATACATATATACTATATATATATAGTATGATTAGCTAACGATTTTTTTTAATATTCTGTATACTTCAAAAGTAATATAAATGTTCCGTTTATTCAGAAATAAATTAATATACCAGTGTAATTTTACACTATATATTTAAGAGATAGAATTTTAATATCAAGCAATATTCTACCGCTTTCTATTCTTAGTGTTTGTTTGGTTTTATTACTTCATCTTTGGTTTTATTACTTCTTTGGTTTTATTACTTCCGTTTTTGTTTCAAAAATTTCCTTTTTGCTTCAGAATTTCACTATCCTTTTTTAGCTTATCTTGGTGTATCATTATTGTTTTAATTATATCTTATATAGTATTGTCTAATAATTGCAGCTTAGCGCATATTGGCAATATACATATTAATGCCTATATTTATAAAGTATTGGTTTTGGTGCAACACATGCTTTAAATATTTTAGTTATATATATATATATATATATATATATATATATATATATATATATATATATATATATATATATATATACATATATACTATATATATATAGTATGATTAGCTAACGATTTTTTTTAATATTCTGTATACTTCAAAAGTAATATAAATGTTCCGTTTATTCAGAAATAAATTAATATACCAGTGTAATTTTACACTATATATTTAAGAGATAGAATTTTAATATCAAGCAATATTCTACCGCTTTCTATTCTTAGTGTTTGTTTGGTTTTATTACTTCATGAACAAAGCTATAAATTGCAGTTCTATTTCTAATAACTTGGCATATAAAAAAACAGGTCTTCTCTATATTCCGTATCACCAGTTATTAATTTCTCTATCAAACTACATTGATGTAGAACCTACGTGTATAAGAAAAACCATCTCTAATCGATTACTGAGGTATATATATATATATACTATATATATATAGTATGATTAGCTAACGATTTTTTTTAATATTCTGTATACTTCAAAAGTAATATAAATGTTCCGTTTATTCAGAAATAAATTAATATACCAGTGTAATTTTACACTATATATTTAAGAGATAGAATTTTAATATCAAGCAATATTCTACCGCTTTCTATTCTTAGTGTTTGTTTGGTTTTATTACTTCATGAACAAAGCTATAAATTGCAGTTCTATTTCTAATAACTTGGCATATAAAAAAACAGGTCTTCTCTATATTCCTGTAGAGAATATATTAATTAGATGAATATATATATACATATATACTATATATATATAGTATGATTAGCTAACGATTTTTTTTAATATTCTGTTCTATTTTAATATTCTTATTTTTTTATATTATAATAAATTTAAATTTAAACATAACATTTTTATATTATATAAAAAATGTTATGTTTAAATTTAAATTTATTTTTTAGTCTTCTCATTTAGATCATTTTCCCCTGCACGTGCACACACACACACACACAGATATATATATATATGAATGATAAATATGCAAGTAGAGGGATTATACATATTTATATACAGAGCACCGTACCAAAATTGTAGTCTATTCTTGTTGCACATTCCTTGTTGCTTTACGTAAAAATAGTGATCACCTTATACACTCCGCGAAATCACAAGAAACGCAACTAAAGGCCTGTTCACATAGCAGTCCGTTAGAGTAAATGTTAAATATTAACCAATCATATAGCTGAGTTCTATGACATCATCCGTTGACTCACGTATCATCCACCATCCGTGGGCACTCCGTTGACCTTTTACGCTTTTGCTAACGGACAGCTATGTGAACAGGCCTTAAGACTTGTTATTATTGCTTCAGAGAATTTATTCGTAAAATTGTATAAGACCTTAAGTTACTACTGATGAACAGACAGTTTTGTTTATTATATACGGTTAAATTCTTTGACTCACAGTGTTATCATTTGGCAGTTATAATGATTTTTTATGCTTTTTCAAAATAAAAAAGCACTATTTGTCATCGCAAAATTATGTATCAAGCGCACTGGACGTCACTGCTGTTAAATAGTTTATACGTGTTTTTTATGTATAAACTGTTTAACAGCAGCTTGGAAAAAACTTCTAATAAACCTCAGAAAAAAAAATGACATACAAAAAGTTCCACTTTGAAAAACTACGAGCATGAATTCACTTTTTAAACCTCCTTCATTAAATATGAAAACTGATGATAGCTGTTTCTTACTGTAAAAGGATTCGAATTTCATTAAAGACGACCTTATTTGACAGTCTGAATGCTTTGCGTGAACATATAGTAATGGCATGTCTGAGACTAGATCTATTAAATATTCTTCAAACTCAGTTGCTGTGAGCATGTGGTCAGGTTTTTTCCCGTTTTTCTATCATTGGGACGGACTAAAAATAAATTATAAATTTCTTATAGAATTAATCACTGGAATAAAATATTGAAATATAAAAAAAACGTTTAGTGAAGAAATAGTTTTGAGTTTCCCCATTATTAGTTTAATTTAAATCCTTTTACTTTCCATTGACACTACTGGGACACTGCAGAATTTTCGAGTTTTTTTTTTCATTTACTAATAATGTTGGAGTTTAATTAAATTTTCTCCTAAAATATTTATTCCTGGAACTAAATGAAACCTTGGAAAAGTTAAGGGGACAAGGGACTTTGATTCTCGAAATTTTGAATTGCCAATTTTTAACTCTATGTACAAAATGAGAATAATTTGTATTTTCTTTTACTACATTGAAGACCCTTAGAATCCAAAATATGGAGTTTTGGGCAGAATGATTCCTGCTTTTCAAAAAAAAAAATTAAGAAATGCTACCATTTTTCAAAATACTCCATGTGCATTCCAAATCATTTATAACCCTTAATTTTTTTAAAATACAGTTAGTTCTTCTTATCGACGATCTCTATTTAAAGACGATATTTCCCAGTCCCGGCCCCTCCGACGTTATGGGAAATGTTAGCTTTTCACAAATTCTGTTTAAGGGCGATCTCTACTTAAGAACGATTTTTCACGGTCCCTTGAAAGTCGTTAAACAGAGAGGCAACTGTATAAGTTTACCGTACATATACAAGGTGTCCCAGTTAAACGTTTCAGAACTTCTAGATAAGCGAGAAGGAGCTACGAGGTAAGCAGTTCCAGGTGTTAACCGGCGCTTGAGCTTAGCAGGCCCAAAGTTTACGTGGCAGAACTGCTGGTTTGACTCTCTGCTGGTTTGTGAGTATTTGCAAAAAGTGTATTTTTAGTGAATGTTAATATACAGAGGCTGTTCGCACATATTTTAGACGATTTTGGTAAGCGGTAATAAAAAATCGTTTGCTGCAAAAGAAATAATTGCAATTGTACTATGTTTCTAAAAGTCAAAATTATCGTCTGTGGCTTGAAAGTTTTGTTTTTATCCAAAATGGCGTTTTTAACAAAGCAGTGGTTCGAAAACTACATTTATGCTCTTTCCGAACAGAAATATGCATACTCCGTTATCCAAAAACGATGTGAGAGTCATGGTTTTGTGATATCTAAAGCGTCGATAGGTAATATCGTCAACAAGAAAAGAAAAAAAAAACGTCAAATTGGAGCCTCAAGTGGGACAAAAATTCCAAACAAGTATCCAAGGAAAAAACTGACATCTTCTACTATTGCAAAGGTACGTTGTTTAATGTTAAAAAAAATCCCCCTAACAAAAGACAGTTTCAAAATCATTAAAATGCTCGGTGTCCACTGAAAACAAAATGATAAACGTTGATTCAAATCTTAAGAAAGCGAAAAAATGCAATGTGCATCGTTTTCTTCCAAATCATATCGCCGGACGCAGGACACGCTGCAGAATTCTATATGAGAAACACTTATCCAAAGAAAAATGGAAAACAATTGTCACAATAGATGAATCATGGGTGTATTTAAATGATTGCAACAAAAAAAGAGCCATTTATTATCATAAAAGGGGAGAAAAAATTTAAGTACATGGTTCAAAGAATCGAAAGAAAGTTTTTTTGAGGCATTCATGATTGTTGCTGGTTTTTCTTATGATGGCAAGTTAAAAATAAAGAGAGTGGAAAAAAATGTCAAGATTAACTCCAAATACTATCAGGAACATATTTTATCGCCAATTTTTCTGAATGAAATACCATCGCTTTACCCACAGTGCCATCAATCTGTGAGACTCTATCAGGACAAAGCAAGCAGTCACACATCAAAATCCACTGTAAATTTCCTAAAAGAAATGGAACAAAAAACTGGTATCAATGCCATACCCTTCACTGATATCCCTACTAAATCTCCCGATGTATCACCTATGGATTTTTGTGCTTTCGGACTTTTAAAATCTGCATTATCCAAACGTCGTCCCAAAACCCTTACAGGACTCTGGAAAGCTGTTCAGGAGGAATGGGATAGAATACCTCTTCTGACACTTCAAAAGGCATTATTATCCTGGAAATTGCGGTGTCGAAAGATAGTTCAGAATAAGGGATGTCAAATAGAACATTTAAAACACAAGAATTTTATGTAATTTAGTTTTGTGAATACAATATACATCGTCTAAAAAATGTGTGAACAGCCTCTGTATTAAGTATCCTCATTTTGTATTTAGAGTAAAATATTGAACAATTAAAGAAACGAAGTTGAAGGTCCCTTGTCACCTTAAATTGCAAATTATTGAAAAAGCGAACTGCAAATTTTTATTTAAGTAGGATTCATTCTTTAACTCCCGTTGCTATCACTTGATGAAGAGATTTTCCAATTTTATTATTTTTTATGATGATTAGGGATACGTAATTTTCGTATTTACGAAATAGATGCGAAGAAATGCGAAATTTGCCGATATGAGCGAATAAAAGCGAAAATTATTTTTTTACTACTTTTCGACGAAAACTCGGTGATAAACGGCTTTTTAAATGAAAATAGGTAATAACAGTAATAATTTATTAACAACATTGCTTATCTAAGACCATCTACGGTCTTTAACTGAGAAATCTCTTTCTCGAAATTTGCTTATTACTTATTGCTAAAGACTTAAGGAACAGAATGTGGAGACTACTACAATGTTAGATTTTAACTAAGAATTCCGTTACTTACCTAACCAAATAAGTAAAATTGTGATTTTTTTTTTAAATAAAGGCAAAATTTTTTAATTTATATATATATATATATAAAATGTATATACAAGTATATATATATATATAAAATGTATCTACAAGTATATATATATTATTTATTTATATACATATATATATTTGCGAATAAATGCGAAATTTTATATATTGTAATTTTTTTTTGTGTGCAAAATTTCGATATTTTTTATGCGAAATTTGCGTACCTCTAATAATGATGTATTCTACAGCCTAGATATAATTTCTCTTCGTAAAAATATTTATGAAAACTAATAAAATCAATCAGAAGTAAAGAAATTATTCCTTGGTTTCCGTTATCAAGGTGTTCACACGGTATGACTTGTAAAATATTGCATTAGAAGAAAAGAAATTTACTTATTCTCTGCAGCATAAAGAATACGTCGTATGGTCATTTATCCACTTTACATAAAAATGCAGAAGTCATCAGACAAATTGCTTAATATGTCATGAAATATTTCCTTCATAAGCCTGCGATAAAAAAATTTATAAAATGAAAAAATTAAAATGACCCTTTAAAACCCGATTTATTAAACCTGGAAACAGGTTATGTCCTGAATCAGTTATCTGTTACCAGCTACCTTTTTTACATGAATTTCTAAGATTGGCTAGAATCCTTTATCAATAAAGAACAATTTCGGTAGTTATCAGAACTCACTCAACCCCCCCCCCCCTCCCAATCCTAAATCTATTGTATTGAAGAGTTAACTGCTACGGAGCGTACAGAAATGGCCAATTTGGAATACATATCTCTCCTCGCCGGTAAACGATTGGTCGAAACACGGGAGCAAAACAGATCCCCATTGGTTCGGATTTCGCGGAGCGATCCTTTCTAATGCGTCAGGATAAAGAGAGATTGGGTTCGATTTGCGTGGGAATCGGGCAGTTGGTTTCCATTAGGACCTACAGTCACTAGGCACGAATGGTCACGACTGGCCCCCGAGTTCTTTCGATGCTCGTTTGTACGCAGGCTCGTTTTCACTGCCCAGTTTTGCCACTTCCGCTCGTATTTGCGGAGATGGTGCCTCGCAACGAATTCGATTACGAACTGTATGCTGAGTTGCTGTAATGACTTTTTAAAAGGGGAAAAAATATTCATGGGGGGAAAATATGAATATGGATGAGTAATGATTATCTAAACAATTCGGGAAGAAATGCGAATTTTTTTTTATAATGATATAATTTAGCAACTCGTAGTTAGATTTTCGGTTTTTAGTTTTATTACAGTTATGGAAACAATTTTCGCTATCTCCTTACTACTTATCTCCTTATTAATTTCGCTATCTCCTTACTAAGTTAAATCTCCTTATCTACCTGTACCAGATGCACTCAACTTACTCTTAGGGCCTATTCACATAGAGTCTTATTTACATATTTTAAACCAATCACAGCCCTTGACAATTTCGTGGCTAATCGTTTGGAGGTTTGCAATTGGTTGAATATATTTCAATGGAAGTAATGCTGACGCTGACGGATTCTGTGTGAATAGGCCCTTATTCTAAACTAGCCAGAAAAGGAACGTTAACTTTAGATAACAGCATTATCGTACATCAGCAGATTGTATTTAGTTTCCCAGATCCCATTGAGATGCTGAAATTAAGTGAAGCATTCACTATTTAGTACTTAAAAATAAAGAATTAAAATTATTACGTGTTCAGGAAAAAAACTTATAGAGTGTGTGTATGTGCTGGTATGCATGCACCTACACATAACATTTCCCAAAAAGGAAATATTAAGCTAAAACATTACTTATTTTAACTGCTAATACTGTTTCAAATAGTAAACAGTAGCTAATTCTATTTGTTCCACATTAACAAATTGTGTTCTTCATTCCATGCTACCATGTTCAACTTCATGCAATCTGAAACAAAAAAAGCAACAATTATGAGAGTTTTAAGGAAATAACACTTTGCATACAAAAACTAAAATAATACTTTACATATGGTTGAAAATCCTCCAGAAATATGGGGAGATATCTTCAATCGGTAAAAAATAAACGGGGAATACACTTTAGGGGAACAGATTCCCCTTCACTTAAGACCAAAGATCCTAAAACTTTCTTGTTTAAGCCACCAATAGAAATTTCGTTTCAACTTTTAGATCTCTCGATTTTTTTCCCGAAAAAACCTTCGAAGTTTGGATCGGAACATTTCCTATTTATATAATACTAGTCGGGCTTCGCCCGGCTATGCTCGGGCCCCACAAAAGAAAAAAAAAGCCCTTTTCAGGGCCATACAAATGTTCCCGTCAATTCCCCGATAAATTCCCGACAATTTTCATTCCCGTCGCTGCCGACAGATGGCTGCACTATACGGGAGCTATGTCGGCCATGTTTTCTCAGGATGAGTGAAGCGGTGAAGTACTTTTAAATTAAAATACCTTTAAAACTATTTTAAAGCTTCCAAACTAATCTTAGAATTATCTCCAGGCTTCAAAACATAAGTATACGAAGTTTCAACCAGATTCGTCAAGAAATGTAGATTTGTATACGTTACATACATACATACATACATACATACATAGAGACACTCTGCTTTATTTATATAGACTAGCTGAAAACCCGTACTTCGCTACGGAGTACTTTCAAATTAAATACAACGGCCAATGTATGCAATTAATGCCAAAAATATGTATAAATAAATTTATAATAAATACAACGATCAATGTATGCAATTGATGTAAAAAAAACGACAAAATATATTTATAAAAAAATTGTAACGGATATTTTTATAGACAAAATAATGTAGAAGAAAATATTCAAATTAAATCTAATAGAACATACTAAAGAATATAGTACAATTTGAGGAACATTTCTATTAATGTATTTTAATATTTTTTTGGATAATATCCAATCGTCTGCTTCATTAGCAAGAAACAAAATATTTTTTGTCTATTTCGTTGTTATGCACGTGACGATAAATTAATTGAAAGTACCAGAAAAAGAAATCACGTGATCAGTATGTAATAAATTAATTTCTAAAAATTAATTTTTAAAAATTTCCCAAAAATCAGAAAATGCAGGTAAAGATTCGAAAGAGATTTCATTTTAAAGGAATTTTTATGATCTTTCTCGTGATGTAAATTTTATAACCCTCAAATTATTATTTTAAATGCAAACTTAAAATAAAGTTACTAAAACAGCTTAAAAATTTTATTTTAAAAAATCTAAGAAGAATTTTTCAAAAATCTTTCTTAGTGCACCCCTACACTATAAGAATTATCGCCATGCAAAATTTCAGCCTTTTAGGTCCAGCGGATTGGTCTGTGCGTTGTCTGTCAGTCAGTGAGTCAGTCAGTTACGGAACTGTTTTATATATATATAGATGAGGAGTGTATGATGAAAACTAACAATTCCATTTTTTTTTTCAAAATTGAGGTAAGGATACTTCCTTATAGTATTTCAATCAGATAAAAAAAAAATTGGGGGGGGGGGGGGAAATGGCCTACCAAAAAAAATGATAATAATAAAGTGAAAATTTTTCTAAGATTAGTTTTAAATTTATATCTTCAAAAATGCATAAAATATTGTTCTTTGACGTTTGCCGAAAGAAAAAAACAGTTATGATGAAGATTACTAGTTCTTGATCCTGCAGTCCTTGATAAAGCACATGTTGCATATTAAAAAGCTAACTTACTAACTTTAATTTTTCATAAAGTATCCTGTTAAAATGGATGTATTGATGTATGAAAACTCTTTGAACACCCCGTCCGAAGTTGATTTTTTTAGAGTCCTACTTGGAATTATCTATCTTCGGAAGCAAAATGAACTTGTTAATTATTGCTTCTTATCATATTATGGACTCCTTTTTGACTTCATCAGTCTAAGTGTTGGAGCAATAAACGATTACATATACTTTTTAATGTGTTCCCTAAAGTGTTAGTGTTTCTTATTCCTTTGAAACGTGTTAGTCTTCTTTACTCACAAAATAGTGCATATGCTACGTTCCCGTGGCCTTCTTACAATGAAAATCATATTTACAACAGACTTAGTCTGAGGAAATCATACAATGAAATAACTTATGAGTACGGAACTTGTCGGTACAGCAAAACTTTGAAGCATCAAAAAGTTAAAAACAATAGTTCGTTTTAAAAATTTTATAGCCTTGAAATTATATAACATGCCTGCGTATTAAAATGGTTTCCGTTATCTAGGTGTACAAACAGTATGATTTATAAAATATTTCATTACAAGGAAAGAAAACAACTTATTCTCTGCAACATAAAGAATACGTCATATGCTTATATATCCACTTTACATAAAAATGCAGGAGCCTTCAGACAAATTGCTTAATATGTCATGAAATATTTTAAAGTAGTGAAATTTTAATACTTATGCAAAGCGAGAGAAATTTTCTCAAAAACGGGAATGTAATATTTCATCGTGATCGCCAAAGTTCTCATGGATCATGTACATGTATGTGGAAGCGAAAGTAGCGCTAGAAAACAATTCACGCATTGAGAGAAATTCCCATGGATAATTATTCTTCAACAAACTTCAGTACATTTTTGACATCATCTATTAAATGCATCACGCCCCTAATTTAATCTCAAACTTTAAATGCAGAAGTACACTTCTTAGTCTTTTCGAGAAACGCTGCATCACGCACTACTTCGTAACCACCCAAGAAAAATATCGGACCTTTCAGCTTAATCGAAGAAAATGGCAATTTGTACTATTCTTTCCAGATGATACATCCAGTGTATGTGAATAACTCATAAGATATCGGCCCTTCACCAAAATAGCAGCAACAGCAAAAGGTTAGAAGGAGCAGGCATCGATACAAGTGGCATCAGAATACCACGCTACCTTTAATTAATCCCCTGCGAATACAACAAGCTGTGTACTTTCCCACGACCATACTCCCTGGCAGCCGGATTCCTTCCCACAATCAAAAACGCTTTTATTGAGTTTAATCTCACAGGCAGCTCCCAAACACCTCACCTCCGCTCGCCTTAATCGCTCTTTTCCCTCCGGGTAACATCTTCATCATTTTCTTTTCCGATAGAGGTCGCTGCGGTGAGACATCCGGTTAAAAGCGGAGTTGAGTGGCTCAATCAATCTGTGCGGGAGCAGATCTATTTTTACTTTTTTTCTTTACTTGGTTAAATAAATTTTGCATAGGGGGATAGGTATAATAAATTCGTTTAATATTTTTGACGTTCGATTATTCATCGCTTTAGGAAAGGGTATCCAAAAAGATTAAAAAAAGGGGCTGACTCTTTTCTGTGTTTTATTTTTGTTAAGCACGTGTTTTTCGTGTTTTACATCATGCACTGCTCTATCTTTTAATTTCACGTCCATTTTTTTTTTTTTAGTTTTACCTCGAGCCCAGACTATAAAAGATATTGTTTAACCTCATAACTGGGGTGTACTGGGGAAGCAAGAAAACTGGCGATGATAAGTCAGCTTACGAGTATATTAATAGCTAGCTTCTAAAATCCGGAGTTGTTTACAGTGATAGGCATGTAGTGGAAACCACAGCAGATGGTCCTTTTCAAGTATAAATTAATTTGTGCCGCTTCGAAATTTTGATTAATTTAAGACTTGATCGAAAATATTGCACATAACTTGAATGCCATGAATAATATCAGAGAGAGTTCACAGGATGGAATATTTCAACTAAAGAAAATTTAATGTGCTTAGCAATCATGATGAAACGGTGCGAAATTCTCGAAATTGTAGTTTTTAATGTACTTAAAATAGAAAATTTAAGTTCCACGTAATTTTCTAAGGGGTTGTTTAAATTTCGGTTTCTTCATCTCGCTTTTCCTATTATGTTTTATTCGAATTTTTCTGTCTTTCTTACCCACACAGAAGTACTCAGAAATCTATACAATAATATAAATTGTTATGGTTCTTTTATTCTGTAGATCCCATGCTATTTTCAGCACGGAAAAATTGTTGTGGTGCTGCACTGCAGAGGGGATAAAAGGCAATATTTAAAAATCCCTTATCTGCAAAAGGAAAACCGGAATTTTCGGTTTTCTTTTATGCAGATTATTTAATTTGTTTAAACATTGACATTTTCAATTGTGACTCTTATGTGTTCGAATTATATAAGTACAAAGAAATTTCTCTATGGCGGCCAGTCATGGTTTCTGTAAAATAGTGGCCGTTTTGAGGGTTGTCCGCAGAAAAGGGGGTAAAATAACATTGGCTCAATGGAGTGTATTTAATCGGTTCTGAATAAAATATGGCCGTCGGCTAGATAAGTTTCGCTGTATTTATAAGTGAACTGCAACTTACCAAATATTTTGAAATTTATTGCTCTTGTTGCTACCATACATCCACGCCCCTGGATACGCCAGAGAGGCATAATTATAGCCTCCAATGCAAGGGAGGTCTCTGTAAAATGATCACCTCGCTAATTAAAAATGTTCAAGTCTAGGGATGACATGTCATCACTTGTTCATTACGCTGAGTTTTCGTTTAAAATATATTTTTTACTCGTCAAGGGCTTTAGTTTTATTCTCAATGTGATCCCTTATTGTTACATAACAGTTGATGCTTTTCGCATATTCTAAGAGCTTTCTCTCACTACATAAGAGAGCACATCAAAACAACAACAAAAAGTAAATTCCCCAAGATAGGATTTGGAAACTTCAATAAAATATCTGCTATTTCCTGATAAGAATGTTTCATTTTATTTCAGTAGCTACAGTTATGAAATAACTTTTTAGGCTCAGACTGAATATTTAAAGAAAACTCTGAAAATCATAAAGTTAAATAATAGAAATGCTCAAACCGAGAGCATGCAAAATTTCTATTGCTCCATTGATGGAGCAAATTATTTATGTATTATGGAGAAAACCTGTTTAATAGAAACATAAAAAAAGATAATCTAGACAGTAAACGTCATATCGTTACACTTTAATCATGAATAGAGGAAATTTTCTCTCTTATCTAAAAGGTAAGAGAGCATGTATAATTTCTATTGCTCCCCAGATGGAGCAAATTATTTATGTATTATGAAGAAAACTTGTTTCATAGAAAAATAGGAAAAGATAGTCAAGACAGTAAACGTTATATCGTTACACTTTAATCATGAATAGAGGAGATTTTCTCTCTTATCTAAATGGGAAAAACAGTCGCAATGTTAATTACTCGAGTTGGTGTGGAAGTCAGCAATATCACATTTAGGTAAAATATCATAACTATTTTAAATACTTTTAGCCCTATCTATGCTCTCATATTCCTATCTATCTGAAAACTTAATTTCGTTACTAAAAATATGGGAAATAAACAATTTTTAGTAAAGAATTATACATTATAAAAAATGTTTGCGAAAACAATTTTAGAGATTTCAAACTCAATTAAAATTTATTTTTATTCATAAAATATACCTTTAGTAAAGATAATGAAAATTTACATTAATAGTTGTAGTCGAGATGGTGGAAACATTTGTTACTAAAAACTCTAAAAGTAGCATATTTCTTCTAAAAACGTGCCAATTTAGGCTTATGGACATCGGAACATATGTGGACGTATAAATTGGGTGCCAAACTGGTTCCTGATAATCTAATGTATTATATTGTGCTGGTTCCACTGTGATAACCCCGTAATATTTTAAGTTATTAAAATATTACGGGTTTGAAAGAGCAAATAAATTGCATATGATATTTTTTTGGAATGTCATGAAACCAAAATATATCCTCGTTAAGTTACCTGAATAATAAATACAAAAGGAAAAGAATATTTTGTTTTTCAGCGTAAGAAATCGCAATATAATCATTCATTTATATATATATATATATGTGTGTGTGTTTGTGTTTGTATATATATATATATATATATATATATATATATATATATATATATATATATATGTTACCGCTAATGCTTGAAAGCCGTTAATGTGCACATTCCTAGCTAATCTGCAGATTTACTGATTTGCTCCGCTAAAATGCGGAATTAAGAGTTTTCCGCATTTTACCTAGGTAATCTGCACATTAACGGCTTCCGTATCATTAAAATTCAAAAGTTTGTTTCTCTTCTTTCCTTTCCCTACTCTTTACCTCTCTCCCTCCACTATTAGTTTGGTTTCGCCAGCATTTTGTCTTCGTCGGTTATTTTTATATCTCATAATTTGCGCCGGCTGCCAGTGCGTAGTATAGCTAATTCTGTTTGCAAATTCGTTTCTGCCTGTTAGCGCTTGAATTTGTGTCGTGATTTTTTTAAAAGCTAATAAATTTAGCTCCAAGTATGCAAGTAAGCACCGAATTGGTGAGTAAAAGGAAAAAAAGATTCTTCGCAAACCTCTTTAGCGGAGATTCAATATGTAATAACGTTTAATGACAAAACGAAAGTATGATTCCATAGTTGAAGATGGAAAGCGAATAAAAGTAAATGTTAGCAGTTTCTAAGTCCCCCAAATGCCGATGAAAGTGTCACTGTGAGAATTAAAGTACCCGAAGTAGACAGAGCAAAAACTGATTCCCGCTCGATTTTAGCTGTTGTTCTTGGTAAAACAGAGGATGGCTTTTATAAAATTGGTACTAATACAGGTATTTTAAAACAATTGTATGCAAGATATGAATTCAGTGTTTGCAAAGAGAGATTTTTAACGAAGATGTCCCTGCTGTAGAAATATCTTTACGTCAAACAGCAATAAAACAATCCCTTAGTACTGAGAAGGGTTTCAGAAAATGTGAATTCAAATCTAAATGTACCACAAATAGGTGTGCTTGTAGCAAAAAACCAATTGCTATGTAATTCAAAGAGTCACCAATCTTTAGATTGCACTAATAAGTAAGCATAATGTTGCTGTTGTTCCATCAAAGATCTTATTTTCACTTTAACGTTTGCCTGGTAGGTAATATGCAGATTATCTAGGTAATCTGCAGATTACCTAGGTAATTTGAGAAATGAAACAATTTTCCGCACTTTAACGGAGCAAATCAGTTAGGGCCTGTTCACATAGGAGTCCGTGCGTTGCGTTAAGGAAAAGATGACGTTGAGACGAAAATAAACCAATCATATGTCTCCAAACGATTAGCAATGAAAATTTTAACGCGTATGATTGGTTTATTTTCGTCTCAACGTCATATTTTCCGTAACTCAACGCAACGGACTCCTATGTGAACAGGCCCTAAATCTGCAAATTAGCTAGGTAATGTGCACATTAACTGATTTCTGCACTTTAGTGGTAACATGTTTATATATATATATATATATATATATATATATATATATATATATATATATATATATATATATATATATATATATATATGTAGCAAAAAAATATGTATATATATATATATATATATATATATATATATATATATATATATATATATATATGTAGCAAATATATATATATATATAACCATAAATGATATTATATCATATATTTGGTCAATATCCCTCTGTTGTGATGATAATTAATAGTTTTACAAATAATTAACGTTTATTTTAATATCGGGTTTTGAGATAATTCAGTTAGTAAAGTAAGTAATTAAATTTTAGTAACGGTTATGCTTTGTATAAATAAATTTATTAAGCCTTTGCTAAATGTTTTGATGGTTAAACTTGTGGTGATCAAATATTAATTGATTTGATTAATGTCATCGCATTTGGAGAATAGAGCGCAAATTTCTCTAAATGTTTTGACATTGTGAAGAATTAAGTTGAAATAGATCATCACATGTTATATTGTTAAAATATTGATAAATTAATAAGCCTTATTTTGAAATAATTGTAAGGTGGATGGTATGTATATTTGGCTGGTGAATTTTACTTCAAAGGTTGAAGAAATTTGGATAAATGGCAAAAAATTTATTACTAGTCCTTGTTTTTCTTTATTTCCCTAAAACTGACTCTGTGCCTAGCGACAGGCTTAGGTCACTATCTTTTGCTGGCCGCTGTCCTTGGTAATTTGATATGCCCGGTCTTCGCCATTTCTTCGTGATGCACAACCAAGCCCCCCGAGCCAGAGAGGAGAAAGGATGAGAATACCAGAACGTGCGGAAGGGTACAGCGTCTTGGGGATGGATGGCGGCGTTTTCAAGGAGGAAATAAGGAAACAACAATGATGGTGTAAAATAATAAGATGAAAAATCAACGATGAGTCGGAGAAAAGTATCCTTCGGCTAATTCAGAACTTCAACGTTTTCCTCGTCCGAAATCGACGGCGTGCGTTGGAACTTCTTACTTCCTCGCAGATTCCAAAGGAAGAGACGTAGCGTCGATCTCGGGGGCTGCGGGTGCGAAAAAATGACAGAGGCCAGGGAGGCGAGCTAGAAGCAAGAAACTGGGAGCTGACCCGAGACCCATGATGGAGAGCGATGGTTTGATGATTTGGCGGCATGCACGCTTTAGAAATGGCCCTGGCCTGAGGCTCCCCTCATGATTTCATAAAATTATAGTTTTTTTCGTTAGAGTGCTGCAGCATTTTAATTTGGTAATATGTTTTTAATTTCCCTTTTTATTCATTGAATTTTTCCTTGGTTTTTCTTTGGTTTCTTTTTTTATCACTTTTCATTTAAACTTTTTTTTTCACCAGCCACCATGATAGTGAAGGTTATATTAATAGAAAATTGTATTGCAAATATTCAGATGTTTTTGTGATTAATATGAGTTTATTGGGAGGAAATGTTGGAATCCTCAAGTGGTTAACCATTTTGTTAATGTATAGTGTAATAATGTAAAGGAGATCGAAATGAATAAATTTGTTATGTTAATGTATAACTTGTCATGTCGGTCCTTACATTGGAGTTAATTTTCTAATTTTTAGTTTTAGGGTTTTTATTTCAGCAGAGTTGAATTTTTGGGTTTTCTTTTAGGTGAAGTAATTTTATTTTTAGGTGTACTCCATTGATAGAGATGTAATTTTATTTGATTTAATTTCTTTTTCCTTTTGGCTCATTAATCACTACAGTGATGCAACAGTAAGTCGAACCAGTTTTCATAATTATATTTATGGGTTATTGCTACACACAACGCACGTCTTTAAAATGTACTAACCACTATGACTAATGGCTATCATTGAATTTAAATTTTAATTGAAACTAGATATTAACTGTTAATTGAAGTGAATGATAGCAAAGAGATTATCCTAACTTTCATTAGTAATTATAATTAAAGATTAAATTACCCCCTATATACAACTATAAACGCTACAATCATTCTGGAACTATACCTATATTTTCAGGGGAGAAGAGTGATCTTGAAAGGGATTGAAGTCAAATATTGAGCATCAATATGTGTGGCTCGTATCAACGTTACATAGAGTATTTGTCTTATAAATTTCGATACCCAGGCCACTTAATGATCTACAATTTAAAATTAGAACTATGCAGTAAAATTTGAATGTTTTCTATTTCCAGTGCTGTAAGCTTACGCTTCTAATTAGAGAGAGAATGTTAATAAAAGTTAAAATGCTGTTTTTTTACTTTTTATGGTACATTAATCATCTACTTTGGGTAATTCAAATGTGGATATCAGGTGAAATATGTTATGAGAATTGCCATACAAGATTTTTATGACTTATCTATTACGGAATATATGTATCAAGTTCTTGATTTCCGCTAATATGTCTGTATAATCTAAATTTTTCGGCTATAAAATGTGCATACCGTCGGAGAAAGATTTTTATATATCCCTATAGGGAGTTTCTGTATAAAACGTTTTTAATAGAATTTTTTGTTTCTAAAATTCCCAGTTATTTTTCCTATTTTTTTAAATCTGGAAGATTGATCTAGTGTTAAAATCTTTCTTTCCGTAATACAAGTAAAGGACTTAATTGGGAGAATTTCTTAAATACTGGTAAAACCCGTGTTTAATAAATACGTATACACGAAAGGTTAACGAAATTCAATTAGTATTTCTTGTGTGGAATAGGGATTTAGTTCTAGGTTTAGGAGTATTAAGGAGTATTCTAACGTGATTAACAACAACATGTACACCAAGCATCTTAGGTCTTACAATGTACTGTTTTAATTTTAAGTTATACTAGATGATCGACTACTGAAAGTGAAAATCAATTTTCGAAAAAATATTTTCAACCTCTAAATCCCCTAAATTCCGATACAAATCAAAATCTAAAAGCAGTCATATTCCCGAAACTCATCTATAGGCTACAATGTAGTGTTCCCGGCAGTTTGCACGTTAAACTTTCCACGTGCATGCAATCAAGTCATCTTAGGGGAAAACCGCTAAACTCTTCATCGTTTTTTTTTCCTCCATCGTTCTCTTTATTCTTTCCTAAATAACTCGCTACTCCATCCATAAAGTTCGAGAACACACCCATTCTTCGTATTTATCAAATATCCGGCAAAACTGCGGTAAAATTTAAAGACCAAAGCGAAAGAATAAAGGAGGTAACGTGAAACCTCGACACCTGGCAAATTTCGCGTGGAACTTCTGAAGCTCGCGTGCAGTCAAGTAAAACAAGATTCTCTTCTCTCTCTCTACGAAAGAACAGAATTCATTCTCTTTTTTTTTCTTCTATTTTTTACTTCTTCTTCTTCTTCTTTCGGTCTGTTTTTCTTTCAAATGAGGCTTACGACATGCGGTTCGTGTCTATATCATAACTCTATTTTGCGCTTCTTGATACCTTAATTTTTCTTTAAAGTTTTACTTTATATATATTTTTAACCTTGTTTTTGATACGTCCAGCTCAGTTTCCGTGCGCTTGTTTTATGATCAATAGAGAGAACGCGGAAAACATTTTTATAAAAGGGTAAAGAAAAATATGGATGAAGACAGATTGTTATTTTTTTTTCATGACCTGCAGTCACGCTAAATTGAAGAATTTATTTGATTAACACTATTTGAATAGCCGAGAACAAGTCTTTGGGATTTTCAGGTACTTTATTGGGTTAGCGTGTTCTCTGTTTTTAAGAGAAAACGGTTTCTTTCATCGTTATCGTATCATTAATGCAAATGACTGTTTTCTTTTTAATTATTCAAGAAGTATTGGAATTTAAATGCCTAAGTAACCACTGCTCACACACACGCATGTACACTTACATATATTTGTATGTTTAAGAGTGAAACAAAAGGAATAAAGGAAAAGTATTGGCCTCCGTTAGAACATGCAGCAATATCTGAAAGAGATATATCAAGTAGAGAGACAGAGGAGAGAGGGATTATTGCATAGTTAAATAATCCTATGTTGTCAGTCACTTTTTCATCATATGGCTCTTGATAAAGAATGCTGCTTCCAAATTATAGTAAAGTAGCGTTTTCGGATTTTTGATTTCGCTACATAATGATAATTTCAAAGTTTAAAGGTTTAAAATCAATTTCAAGTCTTCTTGCGATTAAACATAATATTTAATCTAGACAGTTAATTAAAATTGATAAAAATCGTAGTTTCTGGTCTGTTTATACTTCCTGTAACAATCGATCCGTGTAATGCTAATTAAAACTTACCAACCATGCAAAACTGTTGTACTAACAGCACAGGTATTGTTAAAAGCTTTCCATACATGAATAGTTTTCTGTTTAAACGTCCGAATAAAATACTGCACTTTTTTAAAATTTAACATTTTTGTGAAAACTTGAAATTTATAAATACAAGGATTATTGAATTTTAAACTTTTTAGTAGAGGAAGTATAATAATCTTTCAATTTTTTACTTAATTTCAAAGATCTCAGTTACTGAGAATTTTTCATTTCTCCCCATTTTTTAAGCACTTGATTACTTTAATTCAAGAGAACTATTTCAGCTTAAAAATGTCTAGTTAAAATAGTTATATAATTTTATTTGTTATTAAAAACTTTTTACCTATCGTTAAAAGAAAGTTAACCCGGTATTCAAATTTTTCGCAATATTTATCTCAATTAATTGGAAGTTGTGTATGTAATATTTGATAATCTTTTTATTCTTTCCAGGTTGGTAATGAGTTTGTATACGCACGCCTCGCTGAATTATGTGAAAATATGCAAATTCATGAGTTATTAACTCTTTACTAATGAAAGAGAAAAAAGGCATTTAAATAAATTAAATGTAAGCAAAATTAACTAAAAAATAAATAAAGTTTCTTCTCATGGATCTTCGGAGATAGTATAAACATATTATCGTTTTGTTGCAAAACTGAGAACGGTAATTCTTTGTTAATCGTATGAGTAAGAACTTATAATCAATCAAAATTGTGAAAATTTAGATTCTATATTGAATTGATGGATTAAAAATTAAAAAAACACCTGTACGATAAGGAAAGATTCTAACCGTATTTATATTTTCAAATTATAACAAGCTGTCATACTTGAAGGCGGATGAATATTGCATAATTGTGACACCACAAAGTTGTTAAAGGCCTCATACGATTCAAGCATTCTTAACAGATTGTTTCTATTTGCTTCTTTAGACGGTTTCCCCAGTTCCTGGGTGATTATTTTAAAGTTAAAGATTACTAGTACTGTATCCCATCAAAAACACAATGTAAAGATCTGTATATTAGAATATTATTTTGGGGAAAAGAAGCAGGATGTCTGTATTTCATGCAGTTCCAAGTTTTACAAGCGGTCGACTTTTCTGTTGCACTACACTTACCGTTAAACAACATTTACAGGTAAAGGTATTGAGAAATAATGAGTCGTTTTGTACATTCGACTTTAAAATGTTCTTAATTAAAAAGGACTATATAACCACATAAGGTCATGATGAGACAATTAAATTTGTTTTATATACATTTCTGAAGTCATTTTGAAAGTTTATATTACACTTCCTGAATTACAGAAATGAAATCTTACTTTTGTTTATACATCGCATCCCTGCTATAAGACTTTACGCGCTGTAAAACAACATTTACAGGCAAAAATGCGTTTTGGAGTGAAACGGCGAATTTTCTGAAAACGTAATTATTCTGTAGTTTTGCAGTATAAAATTTTAGTATCCCCTTATAATTTAATTTTTTTTTCTGTTTTGTTTCTGGATTTTTTGCAGGCAAAACAAAAATCTTATTAATCTGCATATTTCCACGACAAGATCAAATAGTATTTAGAGATAAATATGAAATATTGGAATTGTGAGTTTCTGAAAAAGAAAATAATAATAATGATGATGATGATGATGATAATAATAATAATAATAATAATAATAATAATAATAATAATAATAATAATAATAATTCCCTGACTGATACTAACAGAGTATATATTTAAAATTTTTTATATTTAAAATTATAAATATTAAAACAGGGAAAAATTGCTTTTCGTATAACAAATAATAGGACGAATAAAAAGGTGGGAAAATGAGTAAAGATTAATACACATTGATCACTCAAATTAAAAATATTGGACAGTAATTGCAGAAAAAAAATCTCTCTATGTATATGAATTTCATGATTTTCTTGGGCGATCTCAGCATTACTTATTTAATTAGTTTCTCTGGACTTCTAATTCGTTATTTTATACTTATTTTCAATACTTACCACTCTTTTATTTTAAGCAAAACACATAATGATAACAACTCAGTTCTGGGGGTGTTTGGTTTAATTTCTCAAATGAAGAACCAAAGCAGAACCCAATATCCATATTTGTGATTTTTCTTTTGTCATTTCTTTTCTGTCTATTGTTTATGTCTATTTGTCTATGTACTAGTATCGGGATTTGATGTTTCAAAGTTTACAAATGATAGTATGTAATGTTAGATACAAAAGAATAGAGGGAGTCAGTTTCAAGCATAACTGCCAGTTTCTTAGCTTACATTTATTTACCATTTTGATTTTCTACTTTTATGACTTCTATTCTCGGTATTAAAAAATGAAGAAATAATATTTTCTAAGTTATTTTATTTCTTCTCTTGTAATTCAATTTTTTTTCACGAATTTGAATTAAAGAACAAGGATTGTATATAAGAAATTACACAATTAAAAATATTGCATAGAAAATGTTATAAAAATTTTGTTTATATCTCTCTGTTGTAATATCTCTGTTTACATGACTATCATTATTTTCTTCTGCCCTTTCAGTGTTACATGTTTATAAACTTCCTTTGATTTTTATTTCATTGTTTGATACTTCTCTAAATACTTAAATTTTTCTCATTGTTATATTTTAAACAAAAACATTATCACCTCAGTTTATATCCTAGGATTTTTTTAAATATAACTTTTTATCAGATTACGTCAAACAGTGTTTTTAATCTTGTACAAACAGGCATATCTGAGGGTGTTAATTATTCAAACAAAGATAAAGCATTCAAATGGGAATTTAATTATTCAAACGAAGAACAAATACCAAATCCAATCTCTTCATATAACATTTGTGATTTGCTGTAAGAATTATTTTACTTGTATGTTGTTTGCGTCTAAGTGTCTTTGTACTAGTACCTTGA
The DNA here is from genome assembly GCA_907164885.2 of Dolomedes plantarius. Taxonomy (NCBI): domain Eukaryota; kingdom Metazoa; phylum Arthropoda; class Arachnida; order Araneae; family Dolomedidae; genus Dolomedes; species Dolomedes plantarius. The sequence continues at coordinate 175,973,080 of OU015491.1, read as the reverse complement.
CTTAGTTTTCCAGAGTATACCATTGTTAGATCGTGTTGTTTGACACAAAGTTTACCTTATAAGATCAGAGTGATTGGATTTTAAGCATAACTAAGAGTTTAAATTTCCTCAGAACAATTTAATTTATATTTTTACTTTCTGATTTTATTTCAGTTCTTCGTGTTTAAAAAATAGAGAAATTATTTTTCCTGAATTTCTTTCTTCTTCATTTTTTATTCACATATTTATGCGCTCATTTGAATTACATAAAAAGGATTTTATAAGATTTCTGTGAAAATTTTCTTTGGCTTAAAAATATACAGGGTAACTTTAATGTGTGAACTCAAGGTACTCCTGTAATGGGTTTTGTGATAAAGATGAGATTTATATGATTATGGTAAAAAGCTATTTTTATTTTTATCTTACATTTTATGGCAATTAAAAATGTAGCTTCATCATAATAAACAGCTAAACTTCTTAAGATAATCTAGACAGCTCTATAAATAGGGCATAAATTCTTGTATGAAAAGTCTTGCCAAAATGCCTTTTGTTTCCATTGTAGACTGTTTTTTGCTTCTTCCCAATCTTAATTACTACTGTCTCAAATTTTTTCCCAGACGACTAAAACTTTACAGTCTCAATTAGTGACATATAAATTGTTATACGAGAAAAGTAGAAATTTCTCTAACACAAGTATGATGCACGTATGCTTACTGAAGGACACTTTAAATAAACTTAGCAGTCTCAACACAGATAGTTTACAGTAGAGGTAACAGCACAAAGAAATATCTCAGCGCATCTCCCTGCTCTCACCTGCACAGTATCAAATATGAACTCTAATCAGTTATAAACTGGATCACCCTTTATTTGTGAGTTTGGGTAATAAAGTAACACAAATTTCGACCCTTTTCTAGGGTTAGACGACGATAACCAGTACATATTTTAGGCGTCATAATTGGTGGCTAAATTTGTCAAGCTTTCCAAACTCACTGCTTTCTTATGATAATATTATTGTTTTTTGTAACAACTGTTGAATCATCGACTCCTTTTAAAAAGGCGAATTATCGTTTAAATCTGGGATGTATGCTAAAATTAAATAAATAAATGAAAAAATAAATATATATATATGTGTGTGCGTGTGTGTGTGTGTATAACTCACGAGCATGAATTTCATAAACTGCAAAATTATACTTTATTTTAGTATGTACTCAAGTCGTCAAATTCCAATTAATAAGCGAAAGAATTTTTTTTTCCAAAAAATTATCTTCCCGTAAAAAAATAACTTCAGTTATCTAACAAAGCACATGAAAACTAAGACAGCCACTCTCTGCTCTTTTTAGCCACGTGACAGCTAGCCAGCGCAGAAAGGAGGCCGGAATTAACAAATCGAAACCCAGAGTATATTGGCAGTGTGACGTCACCACGTGGGAAAACCGAAACCTGTTACCCTACGCCAGTGCCGAGCACAACACACGGCCGACAGGAACGCAACACTTTACTCCCTGCTCAGGCTCGCATGCCGTGCGTAACGAAGGAATTGCGCGCAACAAAATAGTTCGCTCCTCGCGGCTGTTATGCCCAGTGTATCGCAGTTTTCACTGCCAAACTTCGCAGCCTGTAAACACGAAGGAAGTGGCCTGTAAGGGTAAGAGGTCTTGTAACTGTTTTGATTATTATTTTTTCCTCCTCAGCTATTTACTATTTAAATAGCCGGAAAATAGCTATCCAATCATAATTTTTTTACAATAACAAAAATAAAAATCTCTATATTTATTCAAACTGTTTTAAATTCGATGGCTTAACAGGTTATAGACGTAAGTAATAGTACTCATTTTATTTACATTAGTTTATGAGAAAAGTCATGATTTTCCCAGAGAATATTTTTCTGCAAAAAAGTATCATGGGAAGTCCCACAGAGATGCAATAATTCTTTTTATGAATTTTGAATTAATTGTCGATATGATTTATAAACTGTGTTGAAATTTTTGTGTATGAAAAACGACTTTTCTTTATAAATTAATTTTTATTTGGGCTTATACTGAATGAACTTGATTGTTTTAATAATTAATTATGTATTAATGACTATGTTTATTTGTTTATATATATGCATTTGCGTGCATGTGTTTGCGAAAAAAATGATGACAAAAAGGGCTTTCAATCTGTTTTATAAAATTTCTATAAAGCTTTCATAATATAATTATATCACTTTTTATTCTCAATTTTTTTTCTGTTTCAGTTTTTGCAGATCATAATTCATAATCTCTAAACTGAAAAAAGTTCAGTTACATTATGCTGCTCTATTTTCCTTTTTGATTCCATTACATCATATTAACTATAACGAATGAATATCGCAAATATACTATAAACTAAACTATCACGTTTATTAATTTATTTACCTAAGGTGGAAATATTAATCAGGAATTAATAATACCCTAAAGTCATGACCAATAAAAAAAATGCTCCGTAACGTCACTGTAAATATTGTCTCTTATAATAAATATATTTCAGAATGCATGCATTGATGCAACTGTATCGCATTTTTCCCAACTCTTCTTATCTAATATCTGAAGTTATTTGAACTGAGCATACCTTACTTTTTAAATAATGTAACATTGTACTACAGTATATATTTTTTACCTAAAAATTGTGTTATTAAGGGATGTGTATTGTGAATCAGAGGATTATTCCATAGGATAAGTTGCAGTCTAGAACATTTTGATATTGAACAAAATCAAACAATTAAAATCTATGATAAATAACTATAGTTAATTTTTGAGAGTTAATATACAGACTGATGGGCTAGATTATTTCACCGTAAAATGTACAATGAGATGAGGATTTGAGAGTTGATCAACGGTAGCCATACCTGTCTTTCGGCAATAAATTTTAAGTATGCAGATGTAATGAAAATTTGTGTGAAAAGAAAATTCACATTTCTTGGTTGCTGAAAACCGTACTAGAAGGACGACTTTTTTTGTCAAGTTTCTTTCACTTCTTTTTTCTGTAAATTGATCATGTTCCCCAAATTACGTCTCCATTTTGCATTTCTAGAATAAGCCAAGTATTACAATACTGAAGGATTTTTTTAAAATCCGTTAGCGAGAAGGCATCATTATTAAAATCTAGAAGTTTCTGCTATTTATGAGTTCCAACATTTATTGCTGATGGAATGGCGTGTGAGAGCAATTTTCCCATTACTTTTCTCCGGAAGGAATTTTCCTTTAAGTCTCGTTTAAGTGTAGGTGTTTCCATCTTTGAATTTTTTCTCCCTCCATTAGAATTTTAGAACATCTTTTGAAAATATGCTAATCATTTTATTTTCTGTTTGAATTATAGCCAGCCGTCTGTGAAATTTTTCTATATCCTTTCTTGAAAATTAGACAAACTTGATCGTGATAACAAAAATTCCTGAAGTAGATTTTTATGTCAGATCGAAAGAAATAAGAACTTGTTACATTTAGGACATTTGATTTTGGACGAAAAAGGTATTTTACCCCATCAAATCTTAATTACTCTTGTTGGCTTCTTATTTGTATTACCAATCAATTTATCAAACTCAGGCTACCTATTAATATTAAACATTCACCAAACTACAAAACGTACTCGTAATCCTTCTGCAACGTACAATACTTTATTAACTTAACTGACCTTCTCTTTTTTCAAAATTATAAAGATAATATAATATATACGATGCATACAGCTGCTTGTCATTCCACAATCACAAATAAAATACGCTTACACTCTATTACTCTCCGTTATCAGTAAATTTTTGTCTGTCTTTAAAACCTATATTCTCGTGCACGTGCATTTTGATTTTTTTAGATTATTTTCTTTGGATATTCGAGTTACATGCTTTTGAAATCAGACAGGATTTTCATTAAAAAATTTGTTTTGTGGCATAAAACAATATTTTTTTAGGGAATTGAAACTGTTTATGGGAAAAGTTTATGACAAACACGCAATTTTTTTATTAATGTCATACCGTACTACAACCTTAATTTATTTATGTTAATTCCCTTTTTTATTACTAATTGCCACAGAAAGAGTATAACATAGGTAGTCTTAAACTTTCATTTCATATAAATCATGAGGGAATTTAAATCTTTCAGAGCTTTATAATGTAGCAGCAACATTTTTATCATCACAAGGCATTGAATTCATATCTACCATAGTCTGTTTTTCTTATTAATTGTATTTTAAGGGGAGTGGTCACTTTTACGTACCTTTAAAAGTATCATTTTTAGACCTATGTTCGATTGTATGTACTACTCATGATTTTTGCTTGATTTACATGAAATTTTTTGAGTAACTGCCTATAATACTGTTTATTATATATGAAATATTTCAAGGTAATTAAACAAATGAAATTATTTTTTATACATAAAAATTTAATATATTTTTTAAAATCGAACATTTTGCAGTCAACTACTGTGTGCATTCTGTCAAAATAAATTATTAAGGTGCAGTAGTAATTGTTTACTATATGTGATTACAATACATCAGGCAACAATATCCACCAACATTATTCTAAAATCTATTAAAACATTTAGTACGTGCTATTTTTAATTAGAAATTTCAAAAATGACTGAGTAAAAGCTTATAAAAAAATTCTTAAAAAAAATTAAAGTATGTTAAGGTTCAAAAATGTTGGTGGATTTTGTTGCCTGAAGTATTGTAATCACATATAGTAAACAATCATTACTGTACCTTAATAATTTATTTTCACAGAATGCGCTCAGTAGTTGACTTCAAAATGTTCGACTTAAAAAATTATTTAATTTTTATGCATAAAAAATATTTTTTTATTATTTAATTACCTTGAAATATTGCACATATAATAAACAGTATTATACGAAGTTACTCTAAAAATTTCATGTAAATCAAGAAAAAACCATGCGTAATACATAAATCGAACAAAGGTCTAAAAATGGTACTTTTAAAAGTACGTAAAAGTAACCACTCCCCTTAATATGACTAGGCTGCCCTTGCGACCCTTTCACATGCGATTAAAATACGATAAATTATATAGCGAGGTTGGTGGTTTGTAGTAGGATGAAAGAACAACCGGTTCATTTGTAGCCATTGTTTATTTGTCGAATAACAATGGTTGTAAGGATAATACAAAACCGAATACAAAACACCTTTGGCCACAATATTGGAGGTGAAGCATAAGACAAAACAAGGGAACATGAGATATGTACACGTCAAAACACCTTTGTAGACAATATTAAAAGTTAAATATGACACAAATTCGTGAAAATTTTGAAATTTACATTACAAAACCCCTTTGTGCACATTATTTGACCTTGCCGTGTCGAATACAGGGAAAGAACTTTAGGGCCAAATGTCAATATTTCACTTCGTTTCTTAAACAAACAATACAATGTGTCCTTCTGAATTAACAATTCGTCAGAATCGGAGAACTTAATCTTTAAAATGGTACCTAATTTATCGATTTGGGTTAAGTATGAAGGGAGAGAAAGGGATCGTCACAAAAAATCACCTTCTAGAAATAATATATATGGTTTTTCCATACAAAAATAATAATGTACACCTACGCGGATGTTTCCAATAAAGAAAGTCATTAATGAAATCGCAGGATGATAATAAAAGCAAACAATTTTTAAATTTAAAAGTTCAGTGCGATTGATAATGGTAAAATAAAAAAAGTTAGCGTGTGCGCGATCTAAGGGAATAAAAGTTGTTTATAATGTTTATACTTCGATTTTCAAACAAACAATAGATGTGTAATTCTAAATTAACAATTCACACGAAGCGTATATCTTAATCTTTAAAATGGTACCTCATTTATCCATTTTGGTTAAGTATGAAGGGAGAAAAAGGGATAAAAAAAACACCTTTTAGAAATAATATATATCTATATATATATATATATATATATATATATATATTATGTACATTCTTTTTCGTATAAATACCTCTTAAAATGTGAATTTCATTGCAAAAGTTATTTCATAATATCTTTTCATGATCTACACTCTAATGTGACAGGTTTTTCAACACTGATTGCAATGATTATAATAAGCGTGTATCTAAGAGTAGAGCAGATATTGTATCTTTAACTGTCTCCCAACTCCTAGAGAAGATTTTTAAAAAGCTCAAACTTGAAATTCTCGCACAGATTAATGAGCATGAACATTGAAAAAAAACAGCCAATGTAATGTCAAAATCAACGATACCTTTTTGAAAATCTCAAAACTGGCACTAATATTTGTTTCTATAACATGCACATTTGTATAACCTGACGGTTAAAAAGTTTAGTTTAGTGCTTCGTAGCTGATATCGTCAAGTCTAATTTTATACTAAATCCTATAACTTCTTTACCTATAAGCCTATAAGCCTTTACCTTCTTTTATTATTAAATACAGTCTCATAGTTTTGGATCACTCATTCTTTTTATTTGATTGTACTGAAGATTCAAACATTCCTGTTTCAGGGCAAAATGTTCGTCACTTGCACTAAATTTGTATCAGTGATTACTTTAAGTTTAAGCAACTGAAAGTCTTATGAATATGTTTTCCTCCATAAAATCGTGGAAATCGAAACACGTTTGTAGTGTTGCAATGTCAATGGGAATCAGAATTTTCCCCCTAGGAAACTATTAACGTTGTTTTCCAATTTCAATTAAAATGAAAAGTTTGATGTATGCGCTCAGTTTTATTCACAGAAAAGGACATATTGGACATCAAAGTATAAAAGGTACAGCTAAGAATTTAAGATGGACCTTCATTGACTTTGTACGGATTTTTGCACGTACACACGCTTTCGGATACTATTTGGACTGCAGTGATATGTAAAATATTCTTGACAGCTGAGGATAATTTTTGAAACACCTTTACTTTTTCGTTTTCCTTCATTTGTATCTACCAAAGGAATCTGGAGGATCTAATGGCTAACTATGATAAAATAGGGGACGTATCGTCAACTGCATCGGGAATAGGTTTGACTTTTAAAGTATTAGGCTCATTAAAATGTCAGAAATATGCACCGGGAAGAGAAAAAATTGATTGAAGTAAAATTTCATCTTATTAAGCGTCTTCAAAAATTTTGTTGAATATAAAGTAATAAATTATTTGAATTTAGCGTTACCAATTTAAACAAAAACAAAAAAAGAGGTGCAGTTGTTATTTTTTTACGTAGAATAATTTTTTTAAATATTCAAAGTAAAAGTAGTTTACATGGAAATAAAGAAACAAGCATAAACTCTCCGTTGAATGTCCAAATGTCTGGATAATTAATTATATTCATATTGTTTATCGATAAGCAAATATTTTTAGGCTCTTATGCTAAGAGGATTCCCTTTTCCTTTACTTTTGATTGTTTAAAGCCTTTGGAAAATTAGGCTCTATGAGTATCAAGACGGTCACTTACAAAATTTATATAAACTTTATTAGTTGTGTCGTAGAAATATGTCATCATTTCGGTTAAAAACCTTTAGTTTGGCTTATAATTAAAATATTATTTTTTAATTAGATTAATATTTAATTTTCTTTTATTTATAAAAGTAGCATAAGCCCATGTTTGTTTAACAGTACTATAAAGCTATTACTTATGTCAAACAAAATTGATTTACTGCATTATAAAGGGCATAGTAGTGAAATTTAATTTTAAAAAAGTTTTTAACTTATTAAATGAAAAATATATGAAATAATTTAAACCTATGTTTAACGGGTACTTTTTTAAGAGTAAATTTTTTGTTTCCATGTATACTAGAAAAAAAAGGGTTAAAAGGAATTTTTATTAAAATGACATATTAATTTGCAAATAATTCACACCCAAAATTTACTTAATTATTAACTTACAAATAACAGAATAATCGTAAGTAAAATTAAAAATATATATGCAAAAATTATTAATATATATCGCACAATATAAGATTAAGTACAATATAAGAACTAAGGGCAATTAGTTTGTTCAGTAGTAAATACACTATTTTGAGTAACAGCGGAGAAGGGTGCCTTCCATTTTCTAAGGAAAAATCCTCCGCATTGATGCGGCATATTAGTAAAACTACAAAATAAAAATTTACACTACATTTTAATTAGTATAGATTACGAGAGATGTAGAAATATACATAATGCTCTTGTACGAAAACTCACTATACAGTACACAAAATTTTGTATATTTCTAGGAACTATGTTCAGCAAGCAAATACTTCGTGCCACGGCATTTAATATCTTTAAGAATGAGTAAGTACTGAACCTTCACATCAGGGAAACAACAAGGTTTCTGACATCCTAAAAGGTATGTAATATTACCTTCAGACCTTAAAAACAAAGAGGGCTAGAATAAGTTGATGATATTAAATAAATTGCTCATTACGAAAAGAAACAAACAAGCAAACATGAATGATTAGATCTAATGACAGCGAAGTGACGTAGAATACGAGAAAATCAGTATTTTGAGAACCATTCTCTTGCGGAATTATAGTCTTGTCGACTTTAAATTAGAGTAATTAATTAAAATTGGTGGTAAAGATTTAAATGGAAATTAATGATTTTATTCTAAAAAAGAAGGATAAAGTTACGTGATTGCTGGTCAAAGACTACGAATAGCAGTGCAAAATTTCTATTATTGTATAACCCTCCCATATAAATCGATGCAGTCGTTATAAGCTGTAAGCATGCGTCAGATATCTTTCTGTTTGGGTGGTACACGATGCATAATTTGTAAACGCCAAGGCGTCAGTTCATTGTCTGAATACTGGCGTGAGGAATGGCTTACCCAAAATCCCAAATCGTGTAAGATAGATAACCTTCAAGGACATGTAAAAGACTAGGCGTTTGCAACCATATCCCAGATATATCACCAATGGGTGGCTAAACCAGGAATCTTAGAAATCAGTGAGAAATTGGTAGGTCTGGACAGTAAGTGCTCAACATGGACACAGTTAATATCCTATTGACTGAACAGCGTAAGTATGTCTGCAAACAGTGGCGTAGCGAGGAGGAAGGGGGTCTATCATGCCCCGGGTGCCATTCGCAGAGGGTCGCCAAATGGTCCTCTTCACTAATTCTATATATTATATTACTATATGTTTTGAGGGGAGGGGCGCAAAAAAGGCATCGTGCCCCTGCCACCAGTTATACTCGCTACGTCACTGTCTGCAAATGAATTTGCATCTAAGGCTCCAGAACCTTCGTTAAGAACAGTTGACTGGTTGAAGAATAATCAACGGGAGATGGGCGGTAACTGAAGTTATATCCATTTATGCCCCCATATCATCGTATTCGATGTACAGCCAGTACGACTCTCTATTATGCAGTACTCTGCAGATTGTGTAGACTTCGGCAACAATTCAGCTAATTATAATGGTGCTTGACGTTAATCTCCTTTATTCTTGACACAATGTCCGTCTTTCATGTCGATCCTCTGACGGCAAGAGCAGGACGAAGAAATAGCGACGAGTAATCAACCCTTCTTCGCAGTGAACAGAATCTAATGATTCTGGATGAGAGACATTTCTAGTCTCACAGACTTTTCTAATCTAGTTTTTAGGCTTAAGGATACATGAGGAACATTTCTGTAAGACAGTGTCATCGATACTACTTGTGGTCCTCCCATAAATTTGTTCCAGGCACATTCAGTTTCGACTCACCTGCATTTTATTGATATTATCACGGTCTTTACGCTTCTTTTAATCCTATCTGGGGTTATTTCGTAAAAGTAAAATCCGCCTTTTTTTCAGTGAAGCCACGGCATTCGAACTCCAAGTGTTGCTAATACTGCTTTGGCTTCTGTAGCGAGGATGTTCGGGTGCAAAGTTAGAGGCACGCCGTTTGTTTTAGCTTTTTACCTTGGGGTCATTAATAATAACGACACGACGCATATTACGGTTCATATGATAAATTTGTATTTTACTTGAGTTCTTAATTTTTTACGTATTGCTCAAAGAGCAGCCCATGCGACGATTTTTATGACAATTTTAAACGTTCTTTATCTGATTGCAACTTTTATAAACTTAAGTCTTTTAAAACGAGGGAAATTTTAAGCTTTTTTTCTTTTTCTGACAAAAGCTATTTAATATAGTTTATAGCAACAGTAAATCAACAAAACAAAATTGATGACATTAATGTAATATGTACCATGTTAAGAAATTGTTGGCAAATGCCATCCTGTGCCCAATTATAATTTTTTTAACCAATTCAAATATCAATATTTTTTAGCGCAATTATAATTAACGGAATACTATGTTATTTCTTTTCCCTTGTTACAGTTATGTAACCGTTTTCTATTTATATTACGGTGATCTATCTGCAATAGTGTTTGAATTGTTTCATTACTCAAATAAGCAGTGAGTCGAATATATATATGAAAATCCTAATACCATGCATTGAACCTCCTGTTAAACAGTTGATTTTACGGTTGAATAAATAGTATTTTGAATTTATCGCATTTCTGTTGTCATGGCGACGGCAGGCATTTTGCGATCGGCTGAACTTGTATATCTGCAAATAGTTAGAACGAATAGGGGCAACTATTCTTTGAAATTTGTCATCTATGAAATGATAACCAAATATTTAGGTCAGAGCATAGGTTCAATTTTGCGTTCGGATGGCTTGGAGGAATTCCCAGTATCACTGGTTACGTATTTTTCTCCTGCTGGATTATAACTGTTATGTTCGTTTTTAGCTTCTTTATTTTTTTTAAATAATTCTATAACTGTACAATTTTTGACTTTTTATGAAATCATAAGAGCGTTACTGCCCATCTCTCTGTAGTAGAAACTGTTACTGCCTCATCTGACTGTCTGTAGTAGAAATTTAGACTCTTAAAATTACTGATTTCAAAATATTATCATCTTTTGACTAAATGATATGGGCAATTTGAAGATTTACTTAGAGGCTGCTTAACGTGCTGGAATTTCCAGTAAGAAGTGAACCATACTCATGCGATATGTTTAAGAAAATATGGAACATTTCATTAATTCACATTAATAAATCTAGATTCCAGGTGATATTAAAAGTTTAATTTCCCATTATTCAAATTAAAACCACTTATAATTTCATTTGGATATCTTGACAGTACTAGAATGTGATGGGGTTGTGAGATATTGAGTTATTTTGTTGGTGATAACCTCTTAGTTTAGCTTACCCCTTAGACCATTTTGTTTTTTTTCAGATTCTCACATCCTTTGATCTCCTGTTTGATTTCTGATTGGGACTACTTTTAAAACTTTTTTATAATTCGTAACGATAAAAACTTATTTAACGAGAACAGCTCTCTGCTTGTAAGACTATTACGTGTAATTTTTTCATAACCTTTTTTTGTATTTTGTTGGGTATTTTCGAGCTCTTTCTGCTTCTTTTTGTGTTCTCGCAACTTCGTGATATCTACTCTTTGCTACATCTTGGGTTGGTGATTCAAGCCGTTACGGTTTTTTTATAGTTAAATGGTAACACTCCCTGGACATCTTTTTTCCTGCCTTGACTTAGGCGATCTCCTACTCTTTCTCCCGTGGAAAAAAAAGTGATTTTCCTTTTAGAAATCATACAAAGAGTTTAATTTTCAGTTATTTATGATGAATATTTTAGGGATTTTTAAAAAAATCCTTAACTTTCTTTATGACTCTTTCCTGTCTCACCTTTCCCAATTCGCTAATTCCTCCTGTCTCTCGTTGCTCAGCTGAGGAAGAAGAATAAACAAGCATAGCAAAGCGTTAAATTTTAAAACGATTGAGCCAGAAAATCAGAAGCATTTCTCGAGAAATGTTAAAGAGATGAAACAAAGTGTTCAAAGAGATTCTAGTATCAGAAAGAAGAGCTTGTCTAAAAAGTGAAGGAAAAACTTAACGAATAATGTTCAAGTGACATGAAATTTTAGATAGGGTGTAGATTGCCTAAATAGTTAAGAACATTTTTTATTTCTATTTAGCCTTAGATTATAGCAGTTATATCAAGTTATTCGTTACCTTTGTTGTGGGTGGAGAGTTGAACTTTTCAGCTGTAGCAACATTTTGTATTTCAGGCTGTTTTGACAAATCGGGTTCTTGGGATTAATAATTTGATAATTATTTTTGAGACAGTTTGTTGTAGTTGTTCTAGAGAACTCTGTATAGACTTATCCTGAATCTGAACCGTACACTAAAAGGCTATGGACAGAATGAGAGAGCACCTCGCAGTGTCTCATATAAAGCATAATATGTCACAAGTAAGGGCATCCTGAGAGATGTGTACTCCACTGGGTTTTTTTCTGATTCATAGTATACTGTACATGGAATACTCTTTTCTTCTTTCGTGGGCTGGTTTAATTAGGAAAATAAATTTTGCTCACCAATAAAAATACAGGTCAGTTCCGGTATTCGGGTCTCTTCATTGTATTTAACAGCTATGTAATATAGAGGAACTAATAATAAAATTGAAACCCTCGTAAATGACTGCCAGTGAATACGTTGGGAACGTATTCAGTTTTTGGATTGGGTTACGGCTGGGGTATTTCTGTTTGTTTACCACAAAATGCACTTTTTTCCTGTCTTTAGTGTTTCCAACATTTTTAAAATATGTTCTTACTATTCGGAGAGACTAATAATTCATCTTTAAAAGTTAAAGATAATAAACTAAACATTGCTATGTCATAAGTTGTTAAATTTTGACGTCGAAAATATCACGGTACGTTTGTTTTTGTTTTTTTTGGAGGGGGGGGGAGTGCTACGGTAAACTTTTGCTACACGGGGGCTAATTAGACCAGGACCTACAGTATCATTGTACGATAATGATGTTACCGTGGTGAACTATATGTAACAACTCCCAACAAATGCTTTTGCATAGATTAAATTATACAACAATTATTTAAATAACTTTATATGTGTGATTTTCTAATAATCTTCATTATAATGAATGATTAGAAAAATCGCCTTATTTTGCATTTACCAAGCAGCAGTGATTTACCAAATTATAATTAATTGCACGTTCTTTCGTAACAAATCATAACAATTATCTTATGATTTATGTTTAAACGAGGAAGAGTTTTTAACTAAATATGAATTCTTTAGAAGCGCATAAAGTGGATAACATTTTCAACTCATGTTTTTAAACAGTGATGACTTTCGAACTTGTTATCAAACTACCCCACAGCCAAAAATCTAAGGCTCTGTACTGGTCTTTGGTACTAGAGTTTGAAAGGTCGAGTCCTGGGGTTGACGTGAGTGTTTACAGCTTTGCAAAATCGACTTTGGACTGCAGGTATCTGCCTTTTTTCAAAAAATGATTTTCGCCCCATGCTGCGTTATTTTATAACGGTCTGTAGTTACAACATTTTCTATTCACTTATATTAATTTTTCTGCCACCCACGTGTGTAGTGTTTAGCGTTCTGAGTGGACTTGGGTTCAAATCCCAGACAAGGATTGGTCGTTTCCATGTCGTCCCCCTCTTAGAGACCAATGCTGGCTCACCTATAGGGTGCTCCCATAATAAAGTAGCCAGTAAATCGCAGTGAAGAACAAAAGATGAAGATCTCAAAGTGCCTCGGACAAAATGACAAACAAAAAAAAATATATTAATATTTCTGGTTGGTTTGAATGTCGCGATATTATGAGATTTTTATTAAGCTTATCTGATTATTTTTGAATGGAAAAGTTTCTGCAAATCATGAGATTTGGGTTTTGTATTTTTACTAAGATTAGGATTACATGTTTCATTCAGTGTTGTTGAACCTAAGTGTCTTTGAGAGTTGTGCTCCTTTTTATGAAGCAGTGTTTTTCTAAGCTTGGAATTAATGTGCATTCATTAGAAGTAGATCCTAATCTTTTGATTTCGCTTTTAAATGGCATTGAATTTCTGACTTAAAATTAAATGTATATTATTTATCAACAAACCGTTGCAATAATCTTTTTGAATTCCTCATTTGAATAACTATTATTTGTATTTTCTAATTCAATGAGTATTCTTTAGCGAGAGATCGCAATCATGATCCTTTTCAACTCAGCTCTATTTATTTTCCATCGTTGGTTTGTATACCTGGATAGTATGCGAATTTTATTAAGTTTCTTTTATGTACATTCACTATACAGTAATATACTCGTACATTTATACTTGTAAATGTAAACTATTAAATGATGTAATGAATAAGAGCTATGTAAAATATAAATAATTTTATACTGTACTGCTGTATTTTTGTTGAAAATTTATTTATAACAGCCCCTATCATAACCCGTTTGGTCACTTCTTACTTATTGATAATGAATAATTCAAACTCATTTCAATATTGCACCAAAAAGAAAGTTTTTTTTTAGAAGATTCAAATCAATATTTCAACCCATTCGTGTTATTAATAACTAAGCTATTCAGAATCAGAGAATAAGTTTTCCTCAAGTTAGTCACAGATTAGAAGATGCAAAACTTTTGGACACTATTTCTTACATACGAATGAAGACGTTGAAATGAAGAGAGCATGGTTTTTTAAAATTTTAAATAGTTAATTTCTTACAAGGTTTTTAAATTATTAATGTGTATCTCAATGAAATTATAATCATTTTTAAAAAACAAAAATTGAATTCAAATACAAATATTGTTGTTTTAATATTTTGTAGCCGGACGGCGGGTACACAATACAGAATTTCTTAAGTTAAACTAATTACCAGGAAGAATAATCAGAGAGTTCGGGCATACGGAGATTTCTAAACAAACAGTCTACGTTGACTGATATGATTTAATTGATGGGAGAGAAAGAGACGAGTGGTTACAGAATCTACGTATGGGCGATAAATACTAACCCCAAGATTATCTGTTTAAAACAAACTAGTAAAATAATGACTTTTTTTTAGTATTTTAGAATAGAACATCAAACTAAATACTTTTTTTACATATTAAGCAATTAATTTAAAATTTAATTTTTTTCTATAATAAAGGTACAGCATAAGATATCGAGATAAGTAAAAAGATATCATTATATCACCATTATCATCATACACTGGTGTAAGAAATGTAAGAAATTAAGAGAATTTGCAGTCTTGGTCGATTATCTCTAGAACTACTGTACCGATTTTAATGAAATTTGATATGTACATACATTGATACAATACAAAACAAATAACCATTCAATAATTGTAATTCACACGCATGATAATGCGTAACACTCGTTGAAGTCGGAAGGTATGAAACAGCAGTTGCAGAATAAGCAAAAAAATGGGTTAATAGATGGTGTTATTTTGCAGCAATCGGTTAATTTCAAATTGTAACAGTAAAAATGAGTAACCACTGTAACGCGTTGATCGAGGTAGCAATCGACTCAACAAAAAATCACAGCCAAATATATTAAAATCGACGAATTTATTTCAATTCGGAGGAGAAAATTTGGAGATTGAAGATCCGTTATACAGTTAATGAAAGTCCTCTAAAATGTCGACTGAGTCCGTTAGGAGGAGTTATCACCTGGAGTTTCGCTAATTCAATCTCGTCGAATAGTTCGTTGAAATTAGAGCAAGTCCCTCGATTTTCACACCTTGCAGGGCGGATGACTGCGAGGTACTTTTTAGAATCAGGATGATCCGGACTGATGATTTCGTTGAACTGTACCCAAGCTTCCTAGCCGAAGCTAAAAGTTCTCTTCGTGAGAAATAAGCCGCCGACTACGCAAGTCCGCGTATAGCCGTTATCTTTCGACCCTGGATGGTCGGAGGAGTCTCCCACAGCCTAGCAGGTCGCTAACTAACTTTTTTCTCGCCCCGTCTAATTTTGGACTCTCTCGCTCCGTCCAGAGAACTCGTCTCCTATTGGCTCTGCTAATCGTGATGTCATTCTAGACTTTTCGATTTGCTGGCAGGCAAGGTTAAAATTCTAGTGCTTCATGGTGGTCCACGTCATTAATCTGGAGCACCGTGGCGAATTTCTGTTCCGCCAAGATGTCACGTTTTTCCCACCGCTTTGTGTTCCTTTCGTTCCAGCTCGCTGTCACCTGTTATACGTTAAAGGGGGGGCGTGTCGGTCAGTTGCGACATATTCCAGCCATGTGCTGCGTATATTTTAATTGTGAGAATTATTTTAATTCGTCACAATCCCTCCCCCGTTGGGGAGATTTTGTCTTGCAGGCAAAATCTGGAAACAAGGGTTAACATGGCTCACCTGACAACATCATTAGAGGCAATCATAATTTAATATTTAAAAATTACAAAATTAAGTACTTAAAACTTTAAAAAAAAACATTATTTGCAACACTATTATACAATTATACACTACTAAATTAGTCAATTAATTACAAATTCTTAAATTATTCAATTGATTACACATTATTAAATTACTCTTTTATTCTGACAACATCCTGCTCAAACAGTCTGCGTTCAATTTCCTTTTCAGAGAATTATAGCAAAATACAAATCCTTTTAATTAATTTCCGTTGAAGAATTTTATCACTAACCAAAATTCATGTATGTTTCTTTTCTAGTAAAACATCCCATATACAAATCATTTAAACTAAATTCCCTTCGGAAAGCCTAGCGGCGTTTCCAAAAACCGTCTCATTATTTTTAACAAAAACAGAACAGTTATATAATTGGACACATTATTAAGTAATTTCCCTACATAAAAATAAGCAATTTAAAATTCAATTAACAACACAAAAAATCAACACAGTAATACGATTAAAGTCCTAGGTTTCCTATTCACACGGATTACCTAGATTATTATATCTACATTTGACCCTAAGCATTTCGTTTGAAAGGTTCGAATTTCTCGAATCTACACTATTTAAATTTGGATGTAACTTTCTGACTTGTTCTGACCTTTCCCACTTGTTCTGAAGTGCCCAAGAAAACTTTTCACTGGGTCTCATTAAGTCTACCGTTCCCTTTATCTTAGAAAATTTCCTCAACTTTCTCTTTTGCCTAAGTCTTAGACAAATCTGCGCCTTCTTGGCTAATTTACTTTCATTTCCATATTTTGAGCTTTCATAAGCCCAGAACAAATTTTCCTCACGCATTTCGCGTCGCCCACGAGTTTTTAAATATAGCTTATTGAGTTCCTTTTTCGGTTTCTCATTTACTCCTGGGGACTCAACATTTTTGGCTGTCTCAGTCTTATGCAACCCCCCTTTCAGAGCGTCACTACTGAAACATCTGGTCATTTCATTCTCCTGGGGAGTTATACCACGTTTGACCCTATTGTTCGCGTTTCCCTTAACCTCCGTCGAAACCTGACAATCAAGGGTGGGCGGATTAGCGCTCCTCCTCTGGCTCGGAGGTTCAACAATGACTTTTCCTAAACCCCCCACTTGGAAAGAAATGCCCACAAAAGACTCTGAACTCGTCTTCGTCAAAAGTGAGTGCGGTTTCAGGAAACTAATTTCCCTCTGGTCAGAATTAGATCCCTGAAAAATGGTTGCAGGGGAACTTCCCTCAATACCTGTTTCAATCCTGTTACAAAACGCAAGTTCCGGCCTTTCGCCTGACCAAAAATCCTCTCTATTCTTATAGAGTAATTTATTTGGTTCCCTCAGAGTTTCGGCTCCTACGAATTCCCTAAGGATACCCTCACTAAATTTTGACACAGTCTCTTGACTCGTTTCCTTTTTGCGTCGACTTTCTCGCGTCACTACCGCATAAATTTTCTGAGAATTATTTTCACGGGATTCAATTAATTTTTGGGTGGAATTCCCCAATAAATAATGGTTCATCTCTACGGATTTCCCTACGATAGCTGCTTTCGTCAAAATGGTTCCAAATTCGGGGCTCTCTAATTTTATCCGAGCTAGCGGTAAGCACCTCAATTCATTTTCTAGGGGCTGCCTTACCCATATTTTTTCCCCAGTAAAATCCTCGGGTTTAGTCACGAGTACCGGAGCTAAATCAAGACTACTACCTGTATCCCGTAAAATAGTCATTTCCCTAGAATTTACCTTGGCCTGGCTTAAATAGGGTTTAAAAGAAGGATCAAAATTTTTTGTCACGGCCAGATAATTTATAATTCCCACCTCCTTCCTGGGTTCGGGACAATTTGGTTTAAGATGGCCTGGCTGATACAATTATAGCATACGATTTCCTTCTTACGTTCAAACTCCCTCGTTCGCCATTCAGGATCAATATTCCTAGCACTATGTCCATTGTTTTGCCCGCTCTCGCTAGTTTCAACTCTTTTCTCAACCTGGGGTTTTTCAGTTTTTGGGCGGTCTACGACTCTCTTTTCCGTAGGTTTAAAACTTTGGGGTTTCTTTAAGAAGCGTCTAGATGCTTCATAATGGTCTAGTTTCTTTGCTAGATCATCCGGATCATTTAAGTTTCCCCAGTCATCTATGAAATGTTCTTTCATTTCATTAGGGGCGCGTTTTTTCAACTGATCCGCTATCATCAGGTCTTTCAAAGTCTCATAATCTATGACCTCGATTCCCTGTAACCAACCTTCTAGGTAGCTACGCAACTCAAAGATGAGATCTTGCCATAGCGTCCCTTCTTGTTTCCCGTGTGTTTGAAATTTCGTTCTAAATGCCTCTGAGCTAAGCTTAAATCTTTCTAACAACACGGATTTAACATGGTCATAATCATCCCATTTATCGTCCGGTATTTTAACAATTAACTGAGCAATCTCTAGGGGTAGCAATTCAATTAAGTCGGTTACCCAATCATCCTGATCAATACCTATTTTCCGAGCTTGGCGCTCAAATAATGTAAGAAATAAAGCCATATCGGACTTTTCTGGGTCGTATTTTTGCATTCTAAGGGTTTTGCGGGGTCTCGCGCTCTCATTACTCATAGAGGCTACGCTAGCGATTTCGGCGCTTTGCGTTAACCGTAACTTCTCAAGTTCGAAATTTCGCTCCTCCCTTAGTCTCTGAGATTCCAATTCTCTAGCCTCAACTTTTAGTCTATCCTCAATTATGGTTTCCAGCATTAATTTGGCACTTTCTTCGTCATAATCTTCGCTCCCTACGATTTTCTTAGAGAGGCCTATTATCGTCTCTTCATCCACCACCTCCAATCGAAATTCCCTAGCGAGGTTTTGAAGATCGGCTTTTCTATGCCGTTTTAAGAAAGCCATATTAATATCTTACAATTTTACTGGACACAAGTTTACTAGATAATTTTACACTCCTAGCTTCCCTTTCCAAAATTTTACAAAATACAATACACACAGAAATACAATAATGCACAATTCTCTTATCGACTTAGCAGAAGAAAAGGAACTGTTCTTCCATTCAATCGCAACTGCTTTTGAGTAGGGTAGAAAAGCTTAACCTCTACAATCGTTGTTTGCTTTCAAATTACAACATACCATAAAGAATCATTAATTCGATTACTAGCAATAATAATATCATTTCAACATCAATATAACACTTAGTTGCAATAAACACTTTTCATATACGACACTAAACTCAATTCTTTCACTGGCTAATTTAATTCGTAATATACACAATTCAAAAATACACTCAGAATTTTTTCAATTAAGACCACCTTAAAATTTTACTCAATTAATTTTATAATTCAGACTTGCATACTGTTTGAACAGTTACTGATGCTTGCGCGTAACTCTTGCTCTACACATAAAAAACACAATTCTACTAAATTTTTACTTGTAATATTTTCCACATATTTTAATTCAATTATTTTAATTAGAATATTTTAATTTAGAATCAAGTGCATTTGCTAATTTATCTTACAGAACCGTTCAACAATTATACAAGCAAACTAAGAATAGTCTTTAATTTAAAATTAGCATATATTATTTGTACTACACAATTTCTTTGCCTCTAAGAATGAGTCAGGCTTACCTTCTCTGACGACCCTCGTTCTGCAATCGATGTCGGTCAGCTCAATGTTGTGGCTCCTTTGCGGAATTTTGTCAGCACGGCAACGGATATTAGTACACGGCGGTTTCCATCGGCTGAGGCTCCCGGTACTTCTACTTTCCAGGACGGGGTGTCCTAACAGGGGTGCTTCCTGGACAGGGTGTCCTACATCTATCTTCGTTGATAATGTGCACAATGTCGTGGGCCGTCGCTGTTGATTAAACGACGATTCTTGATCCTAGTTAGCTGCCACCAATATAAAGCTGTAACGCGTTGATCGAGGTAGCAATCGACTCAACAAAAAATCACAGCCAAATATATTAAAATCGACGAATTTATTTCAATTCGGAGGAGAAAATTTGGAGATTGAAGATCCGTTATACAGTTAATGAAAGTCCTCTAAAATGTCGACTGAGTCCGTTAGGAGGAGTTATCACCTGGAGTTTCGCTAATTCAATCTCGTCGAATAGTTCGTTGAAATTAGAGCAAGTCCCTCGATTTTCACACCTTGCAGGGCGGATGACTGCGAGGTACTTTTTAGAATCAGGATGATCCGGACTGATGATTTCGTTGAACTGTACCCAAGCTTCCTAGCCGAAGCTAAAAGTTCTCTTCGTGAGAAATAAGCCGCCGACTACGCAAGTCCGCGTATAGCCGTTATCTTTCGACCCTGGATGGTCGGAGGAGTCTCCCACAGCCTAGCAGGTCGCTAACTAACTTTTTTCTCGCCCCGTCTAATTTTGGACTCTCTCGCTCCGTCCAGAGAACTCGTCTCCTATTGGCTCTGCTAATCGTGATGTCATTCTAGACTTTTCGATTTGCTGGCAGGCAAGGTTAAAATTCTAGTGCTTCATGGTGGTCCACGTCATTAATCTGGAGCACCGTGGCGAATTTCTGTTCCGCCAAGATGTCACGTTTTTCCCACCGCTTTGTGTTCCTTTCGTTCCAGCTCGCTGTCACCTGTTATACGTTAAAGGGGGGGCGTGTCGGTCAGTTGCGACATATTCCAGCCATGTGCTGCGTATATTTTAATTGTGAGAATTATTTTAATTCGTCACACCACCAACGTTTAGATGATGGAATGAGGTGGCGAATTGTGGGGAGGCTAGAAGCAGGCCAATCTCAAGTCCAAATTTGTAGAGAGTTCAATTTAACGCCCAGCGTCGTGTGTAACTTATGGAAACAGTTCCAGGATACCGGAACCATCGAGAGAAAGCCTGGGCAAGGTCATCCAAGAGCCACGACGGCCAGAGAAGATCGCCATTTGTCAATTATAGCGAGGAGTAACAGGAGTGCTACAGCTTCTCAGCTCTCTCGTGACTTGTATGCAGCCACAGGAACCCGTGTATCAAGGGATACTGTTTCCAAAAGACTTCCTGAGAGAGGGTTGTTTGCAAGAAGACCTGCAGTTTGCGCCCCTCTCACTTCTACGAACAGGAGAATCCATTTATCATGGTGGAGAATAGCATAGAGATTGGAGTATGGATCAATGGGCGACCGTTCTCTTCACTGATGAGTCCCGGTTCAGTCTAAACACCGATTCTCACCGTACGTTCATATGGAGAGAACCAGGGACCCGCTACCTACCCTCCAATGTCCGCGAAATCGACCATTATGGCGGAGGAGGTTTAATGGTCTGGACAGGCATCATGTTGGATGGCCGCACACCTCTCCATGTCTTTGAAAGAGAAACTGTGACTGGTGTGAGGTATAGGGATGAGGTCTTGGAACCCTATGTTCGCCTTTTCAGGGGTGCAGTTGGCCCTGAGTTCATTTTAATAGACGATAACGCGAGGCCACATAGAGCTCTTCTGATCGATGAATTTCTAGAGAGTGAGGATATTCACCGGATGGATTGGCCAGCCAGATCTCCAGACCTTAACCCTATAGAGAATGTCTGGGACGCTCTGGGGAGGGCAATTGCAACTCGCAACCCCCCTCCGAGAACCATCCAGGGAATGAAAACAGCGTTGCTGAAGGAGTGATACCAATTGCCACAGGAAATGATAAACTGTCTTATTTCAAGTATGAAATCCCGCTGCGAGACCTGCATATCTGTAAGAGGGGACCATACCCCCTATTAACCCATCTATTAACCCATTTTTTTGTTTATTCTGCAACCGCTGTTTCATACCTTCCGACTCCAACGAGTGTTACGAACGATCATGCGTGTGTATTACAATTATTGAATGGTTATTTGTTTTGTATTGTATCAATGTATGTACATATCAAATTTCATTAAAATCGGTACAGTAGTTCTAGAGATAATCGACCAAGTCTGCAAATTCTCTTAATTTCTTACACCACTGTAATTTGTATCAATACCATTGACCAAAATTATTGCCGAACGGCAGGCTTTAGCTACTTGTACATCATTAAAGAAACTGGAGATTCGGGGCTTCATGGCGAGTGGAATAGGGAAGACTTCTGCAGGAGGCCAGGGCCAACAACGGGCTGTCGTACAATAAAGAAAAGTAAGGTAAACACTAAAAATGGAAAAATATATGAAAAAGTATGATACAAAGAGTTTTAAAGTGTGTTAGAACTTCTGGTAGCATTAATGAACGGGTAACAAAACTTTCCAAACGCTGGGAGGAACGGAATTAGCAATAGAATGGGGTTTTCTTATCCTTATCCTTAAGGGGTGGGATAGCATGTATCCCAAGTATATGGGCCCTATAATATATATATATATATATATATATATATATATATATACAGTCGAACCTCCATATATCGAAGTAGCAAATTGTCAGAAAAAAATTCGATATATAGAAATTTCGATGTATAGAATTGATCTTAGTTTTCTCATAATTCTCCTCAAACATTAAAATTAAAGCTAATTTTCGTATACGAAACTCCATTTCAAATTTATATGCGAATCACATTAAATGAAAGGTATAACTAAAAAATGAATTAATATGAAAGATTTATTGAGTACTACGTACCTTTTAAAAAAACAATAATCCAGACAGTGGTTACAATGATCATAGTTACATTCTTTAAAAAAAAAACTACGAATATCTTGCTGAACAGCCAATTTTGCGGAAAGTTCATCGAAGAAATGTTCGCATTTATTCAGTCCACAAAAAACTTCATCAGAAACATTTTCCGTGAATTGAAGTCCACGACGTATTGTTTCAAACGACAAAAATTGGGAGATTTTATTCTAAAGTGGAATAAAATCTCCCAATATCTTTTGAAAAAAATTTCGATATATAGAGATTTTTTCGATTTATAGAAACAGATTTTCTATGTAATGAACGTAGAGATTTGCTAAGAGTTCGATATATAGAAAATTTCGATATGGGGAAGTTCGATATATGGAGGTTCGACTGTATATATATGCATATAACCCCCTGCATATAACCCCCTTAATAGCTGTACTTACAAAGGGGGTATGAAATTTAATGTTCTAAAGAGGGAATTTGAAAAATGGGCCCCGTAAGCTAAAAGTTAAATCACCGGGATGGTCTAATGGTGATTACATTGTCTCTATCGTTACTGACCGATAGGCTTTAGAAAGCTGTTTTGTGATTTATATGTTGAATATTTTTAACGAATTATTTCATAAGTACTAATCTTGCACTAGAATGATCTTACATTCAGTAGACTTGAATGTAATGTTCTATTATCAAATATTCATAATATTTAATAGTTTTCCTTGAACTTTAATTTTATGCGAGGAATTTATTTATAATTTTAATTAACCGAGAAGCTCTAAAACTGATTGAACATAGTTTTGTGCTCAATGAGAATTTCAAAGCGAAAGGTTTAAATGGCGTCGAAAACATTTACAAACACAAAAGCCCTTCTACTGTAAAGTTATGACTAGGAACTACTAATTTAAAAATCGCTTATGCTTAAATAAAAGCGAAAAAAAATCTCCAACGCTGTCATCACTGGAAGTAAACTTTACTCTCTTCCTCCCTCCCTCATATACTCATAAACGAATTCAATTTCTTCGAACCATTCAATTTATTTCATCTTTATTTCAAGAAGCTACATCCTGGAAACGATACAAAATTCTTAAATCACTCATTTCGGGGTTTATTTTCCTGGCCTGATCTCGTGCCGCAATTACAGTCTGTGAAGGATTCCCTTAGCAACGGCATCGTCAGCTGAGAGCAATTTGCTCGGGCCGAAGGCTTTTCCTTCAGCTCGCGGCAGATTGCTCGTTTCCCACACAACTGAATTTGATAGCTGTTTCTTAAGCATTTTCTTAGGCATTTCAGAGCAGTTATAGAATGATGGAAGAGGATATTTGTTGATCTTTTAAAGTTGGAGAATCTCGCAAAGTGATTTTCTCTTTTCCGTTTTAGCGGAGAGTTTTGCAAAATGTCTAGAAAGTTGATTATGTTAATCTAAGTATATGTGGGGTGGTTTTTTTTTCTCCTTTCAGTCCAACGAGATATTCACTCTATGGGTTTATTTAAAACAATTTCGCTTTGAAATTAACCAGAACGTTGAAACTCGTAAATGTAAACTATTAAATGATGTAATGTACTTCATACGTGCTTGAGTGCACGTGAATATGAGAATAGCGAAACGTCTTCCGTACGGAGCAATGGGAGAATATAAACAGCTGTAAGGAAGGAACTTAAGCAAGTATTTAATGATTGATTTAAATTCAAAGTAATGCGCTGAATACTGTTATATGTGTATAAAGACCATTAAATAATATATAAAAGATGATAAAGTTTCGACTGTTCCCGTTTCAACTTCAATTAGTACAAATGAAAGTGGGACGCTTATCACGAAAAACATAGACCTGAATTTTCTTTTCGTTATTTACTGCATGTTTAATATTGTTTTGTGGCCTTTATAAAAACATATGAAATTAATACCTGTTATTAAAATTTTCGGTTAAAGAGTATAACCGTACATTTCTGGCTACTTCTTAGCAATATATGCAGTAAAATATGAGTGATAAATGGAATAAAAATTATTATTGCACATTGATATAAAAGATAACATTAAATTAATTATTGCTAATTTGTACAGTTACAATGAAATTTATCATATTTCATATCCGTAAAATCATCTAAATACCGCTATCTACTGATTCTCGTTGTTTTATGTAGAAAACAACCTGTAAGAAAACGTCTTGTAGTTCCACGAAGGTGCCTCTACAGTGACAATAATATTTAATTGTAGGATACTGCCTGGAAGTCAATAATGTACTGTCCTTTAGTATCGGCTCATAGCAACTCTTGCGATTGACTGGTATTACAACTTAAAGCTATATGTACGTTTCTATAATTATCACGGCAACATAAAGAGGGGATATTGATGCAGAAAAAATTAAGAAATAAAACCAATTCTGTATCTTAAAAGTTGAAAAAAATTTGGCCTACCTAATTTTCATTTTACGCCATGCTTGACAAAATTAGAGTAAATTTGCTATACTAGGGAACAATGTTAGGGAATTTGAAAAAAAAATATGTTCCATGTCATAATTATAACATATCCCATTCTGTTCCGCGTATTTCTTCATCTAAGGAAGGCCATGATGAATTAATTTTTTTAACTATTATTTTATTTATTTATTTCGTGAGTCATTTTCTCCCTCTCTCTCTCTCTTTCTCCAGTCTTTATATACTTTTTGTCTTAACTTTTTGTTTTATATGTTTCTTTTTCTGTATTTCGATTTGTCAAATTCCCCCTTTTCACGGTTTTTCTGTTGTTAAAATGTCAACCTTTTATCTGAGAACCTCGTGGTAGCCTTTGCATATACGTTGTGATTTTTTACGTCTCTAGCAGGAGGAATATTGTCTCGTGCCAGCGAAATTCGAATGCAGTGTTTCGCATGCAAGTATTTACATTCCTATCTTACCACTATTTGAACATTATCCTATCTAAAGATAATGGCTTCGAATCTAACCAATAAGCCCGTGTGTATTTATTGATATCTGATATAAATACACGGATATTTCAATGTTTTATCAACCATTCAATAGTTAAAAGAATTAAACTAACTTAAAACTGATAATGGCATCGCATATTTATTATGCTCATTGAAGCATATAAAGCTTTTTGCACGGACGTCAATGAAATACTCGCATAGACATCCCTTTCGCCTTTATATAAAGCAAATACTTGAAAACACAAGATCAGATAATCCGTTAATTTTCCCGGTATTGACTCAAACTGTTTGAATGGAGGCCGAAATTTTGAAGGGAAAGTATCTGAATTCAAACATCTGTTTTGGGTGCCAAATTTAGTGATGAATGAAATGGTGTGCGCGGCCAAGAAGAGTAACATTGTTGTCAGTGATGAATTAGCTACTATCAATTGAATTCAATAATTGAACTTTGTAATTAATCATGTAATAATTATTAGTTCTAAATCAATTTGGTTTGCAGGAATCCTAACTGTGATGATAAAAATATAGACACTAAATAGTATGGCATAAATTTAAAGCAAATCTTGATAGAGATAAAAGGGTAAAAGCCTTAAAATATAGTCACGTAACTTTTTATAACAGCACATTAGTCTTATCTCTAAGACCAGTAATTCAACACTGTAGACTATAATAAATACAATAATACTAACAATAAATATTTTAATATTTCCATACCTCCCTATCTTTATATATTTATTAAATATATAAATGTAAACCAAAATTATTCAGGATTTTAACTAAAATTCAATAAAAATTAATACAATAGTAAATAACTAAGACCATAAGTAAGCATTAATTGATTAATATAGATATGTATTATTTTAGACACGAAATACTATTTCCTTATTTTTAATTGTTAATTTTTTTGCTAGAATAGACAAATTTTTATTCAATAATCCAATATTTAAAAAATTAGCTAATTAAAGTAGCTAATTTTTTAAATATTGTATTTCTGGGTTGTTGAAACATTTGAGTATTTCATCTTGTTAGCTGAGCCTCTTAGCTGACACATTGCCCGTTGTTCAAAGTTGTTCCGAGTGTTCCGGGAAGCTCACAGGCGCCTTAATTCATCAGTCTTTCAGATTTTATTCCTGGATGATTTTTTAAGGATTGCCCGATGCCAGGTTTTTTCTACCTAGATCACAACTTTTAGAAACAATCCTTCATTTAACGGTAATGGCAACACTGTTTACAAAGAGATGTTATCATTAAACAGATATATTCTTGTTCTGTTGATCTGGTTTACCTGCATGTTTTGGTTTTCTGCTTCAACTTTTAATATTTTTCTTTTTGCGTAGCAATGTGCTGCAATATGTACCTTACTATGCCAGCATTTATATTAAATGATAATTCTTTATTATTTCTAATAGTTAAAAATATTTACTTCCTTTTCAATTTTATATATATATATATATATATATATATATATATATATATATATATACACACACTGCTGGCCATCCAAAATTCAACACCAAGAAGGACAAGAGATATCAAAGAAAAATTCATTCCAGAGATTACAGATAATATCAATGATAATTGATTGGAAACACAGTCTTCTTGAAGTGAGGTCACGGGAAAATCAGTAATGAGGGTTGCCTTCACATCTGTCAATAACCTCTGCGACACTCCGCGGCATTGACTGAAAGAAGCTTTGGATGTGGTGTTGTTCGGGAATGGCAGCCTATGTTGCCTCCCCAAGTAGCCGAAGTTCATCTGTTGTATCCGCGAGTGCGGCATGTCGGGCTTGGCGTTCTCCAATCATTGACAGGCCAGGGTAACAATGCAATCTGGTGGTCTGAGAGGAAATTTTCAACAATACGTGCAACGTGTGGTCGCGCATTGTGTTGGTGAAACTTGGCCGCAAGCAAATCCTGAAGGTAAGGAAGGAGAACAGGCTGCAAAATCTCAGAGATATAGCGCCGGTTGGTAATTGTACCGGTAATGCGTACTTGAGGGGTGCGGGAGTAGAATCCAATTCCATCCCACACCATAACACCGGGTGCAGGACCAGTATGACAATGCATAACACAACAGTTGAGCAGCCTCTCTCCCCGGTGTCTCCAAACTCTAATCCGACCATCGTGATGTTGAAGACAGAAACGTGATTCGTCCGAAAAGAAAATGCGGTGCCATTCGGAATCCCATCTCCGCAGTTCAGCGCACCATTGCAAACGCAAACACCTGTGGTTTAAAGTCAGAGGTAAGCGAAGTAATGGACGCCTAGCGGGCATCCTTTTGTGCTGCAAACGACGTCCTATTGTTCGTGCGGACACCGATTGTTGTGTTTCAGGCTATATTCGTTGTGCTATGGTTGCGGATGTGGCATTGCGCTCCATCAGTGTCATGCGCACAATAAAGCCTGTGTTCCCGTGGGGTGGTGCGATGAGGCGGTTGCAATCACTCATGTTGGTCAGTCGTTCCCTCCTGCATCCACTGATTCCATATTCGCATGACTGTGACTTGGCTACATCCGACACGATGACCGGTTTCTCAAAAAGATAATCCGCAATCTCTGTATGCAACGGTTCTGCCTCGGTCGAACTCCGAAACGTGCTCGACGAATGATGCTTGTGTTTTTCTCCGACGCATAGTGAAGCTGCTCACAAAAAATCGCGCGAGAGCACAATTCGCTTTCTTCAAAACGGCTATCTTTCCTCTCTTTATATACAGTTTGTCAGGAGCGTTGCAGTCGCCCATTATGTGCTCGTGCGCTGCAATCGTTATCATTTGCATATTCCATCGCGGTATACACATGATACAAATTTCATGCTGTTTGGTTGCTTCCTTCTTGGGTTTGAACAGTGTGTGTGTGTATGTATATATATATAATCAAAATATGTTATCAAAACAATGAAAACATTGACCGTTCCAGCAGAACATTTTATTAATTAACTGTAGGCCCACATTTGTCTTGTAACACGACATGAATTCAAGTGAGATAAACTGATTTAAGTCCTGTAGACAAGTTATTGGAATGTAGCACTATTTATCTTGCAACATATGTCCTAATTTTTTCAAAGATGTTAGAGGGAGAACAGAAACACGCCTTTCTCTCCAAATGTTCCACACGAATGTTCAGTTACATTTAGTTGTGGCTATTGAGATGGCCAGGATAGATGCCGTAACTCATCATGCTGCTCTTCAAACTACAGGGTGACACCTCTCCCCCGATGAACGAGTGCGTCATCGTCTTTGAAACATTGATGGTCATTAAGGAAAAACGCCTGCTCTATAAGATTGCATGTGGTCCGACTACTAGATTGCGTGTGTAGACTACTGATATCACAGGACCCCGAAGGACAACTTCAGGTTCTAGGGAAGGCCAAGATATAGCACTCCACATCATCAGAGAGACACCTCTATGCTTACCTGGGGGCACAAACAATATTTAGTGCATGCTTCGGATGGTGTTAGCCAAACGCATACTTTGCTAGTGGTAGGAAACAATGTGAACCTAAATTAATCCAACCCGATGACACGTTACAAGTTATTTGAAAGTCAGGTTTTATTTTCCGGTACCATCTGGCAGGTTTTCTTGCAGTGGTGTCAGTAATGAGTGGCTTCTGGATCGCATCCGACCAAAAATACCAGCTTTATGGTGTTCCCGATGAACTGTTGTCACTGAAACAGGATGTTTGTGACTCGTATTCACCTCTGATGTTATTTGCTGTACCGTAATCTCAGTTTTTGGTCCTACAATCCGTTCCAAGTTCCACTTTTCCTTAGCTGATATCTTCGTGTGACGTCGACACTTTTGCGTTTAGAGGCAACATATTGTCCATTACTGTACCACGTCACAATTTATGATATTGTGCTTCGTAAAACACTAAAAATTTCTGACATTTTAGTTACAAAAGCACCCGCAAGCCTCACACCAATTGCACTAGTCAACAGCCATTTTGTATCTGATTTGTAATAAGCATTTTTTTATGGATTTTTGCATGTAGAATCCGAATTTGCTATCAGAAATTTTCTATCGCGTAAGGGTTTTACAAAATTTTAGAATATAATTTTTACATATATGATAAAATACATGGGTAAATATAAATTATAATTTACCTTTTGTGGTCAAATAATGAGGAAATGACTGAATATGTAGGTTAAAACCTTTATTTGGATGCATTCTGCTGTAAAAGTAGCTATCAAAACATTAACCAAAACATTCATCAAAATAAGTATAGTATCTATTATCCCGACGTGCCTTCAGCACTGACACCTGTGCTTCATGAGGAAGAGTTACCTGTTCTTGACACTCACATGAAAAGCACTAATGCAGGATCGTCATCAGAAGAAAGTGAGTCAGAATCTGCACAACCTGTGGAAGAATATACTCCAGAATCACAAGATATATTGCCTTACCTCATAGAACAGAAGGAATTGAACGATTTAGTACGTGACTTAAAACTTTCTAAATGACAGTCAGAATTGTTAGGTTCTAGGTTGCAAGAATGGAATCTACTAGCCGAAGGTACAAAGATTTCAATTTTTAGAAGAAGATATACATCTTTAAGTGTATTTTTTTAAATGAAAAATTCAATGTGTGCGTGCACAGATGTAAATGGTTTAATAGCAGAGTTGGGTGCTCAGTATGATTCCAACGAATGGAAATTTTTTATAGATTTCTCGAAAGCTTGCCTGAAAGCAGGGCTTTTGCATAACGGCAACAAACTACCATCAGTATCTTTGGCTCATGGAGTGAGCAGGAAGGAAACACGAAAATATGGCTCTGCTGCTGGCGGCAGTCAAATATAAAGATCATGGGTGGCAGATTTACTGTGATTTAAAAGTAGTGACAGTGCTGTTAGGTTTACAGGGTGGGTTTACAAAATTCTGCTGTTTTTGTGCCTATAGGTCAGCCGAGATACAAAAAACCATTACAAAGCCAAAAAATAGTCTGTGAGGGAATCATACGTTACTGGAGAGAAAATGTCAAAAATACACCACTGGTTGAGCCGACTAAAATCATTTTGCCTCTCCTTCATATAAAGTTGAGATTGATAAAAAAAATTGTCGAATCTCTTGATAAAAATCGCCACGGCTTTAAGCATTTGCGGTAACTGTTTCCTAAATTGAGTGAAGCAAAGGTGGAGGGTATAATTATTGGACCACAAATCAGAAAATTGTTGAAAAAGCCAACATTCGGTGCTAAGGTCATGAATATGGAGTTAGCTGCTTGGACGTCTTTCAAAGCCTTGTTCTCACGGTGTTTTGGGCAGTAAAAAAGACGATGGATTTGCCTCTATAGTGACTGGTCTACTGGACAACTACAAGAATATGGCTTGTAAAATGTCAATAAAAATTCCTTTTTTGGCACTCCGACCTAGACTTTTTTTTCAGAAAGCTTGGGTGCAGTGAGTGATGAACATTGTGAACGTTTTCACCAAGATATGCTTACTATGGAACATCGTTATCAAGGGGCTGAGATACTGCAACGAATAGCGACTACTGTTGGTTTCTCTTTAGGGAGAATCATCAGACATCTCACAAAAGGAAAGCACTGTCATAAAAAAAGACATCATCCTATTTTTTAAAATAACATAGTTAATATTAACATTATGGGTTATTGTGAAACAGTTTCATGCTTGTATTAGTTCATAATTTTTTGTTAAGTAATAAAGAAAACGTTTTTACTGATGAATATTATTTTTTGCTTGTATTTAAAATGGTCAGTTTTTGTCAAATAGTTCACTGTTGACTTTACGTAACTGCTGTTTATCTAATAAATGTGACGCGATAGAGAGAATCTGATTATTCCACTGAATTCAGCACCCTAAAATTAGTTAAATTCATCCATTTACAAGCCAGAAAGAGAAAAAAAAGTTAAAATTTGTTGAGTAGTGTTATAATACCGTTGTGCCGGTCACTTAGATACAACATTTCGCATATCATTTCCACAATAGCTAATTCTACATCGACTGTGTTATTTTCGTGTCACAGATGATACACGCTTTTTCATCATGTTATATACCTCTGCTCGTCGATGACGTTGACGTCATGATTTGCATTCGCCGCAGCACAAGTGACTTTTCCCTATCGATTTTACATGTCAATGGATAGGGATCCATTGACATCTCCTGTTTGTCTCCTATCACATGCATACCGAATTCTTTTTGTGCTTGGTGAAGAAATAGATATTTTTTTCCATATCTGGTAACATGTCCTGTTGATTTATTACGAATTCAAGATACATGTACATAATTAACGTTCATTAGTTGTCATAACCTTTCAGTAAATAGTATAATTAAATAGGACTTCAAAAAGCGCACTATAAAGGAACCAAATCTCATCCTTCTTTTAACCCATGGGCCCCCAAAAAATTCTTTGGGTAGGCAATAGACTGTACTAATTGAAGCAACGAGAGGTGTACGTTTCTTAAAAACGAAAATTGAACATGAATTCCTCAGAAATAAAATATCAAATTTATGTAGTCGATAGATTTTGCAGTTTGTGTGTTGCAAAATCGCTGATTATCTTGTACATAATAAAATGACTCTAGTATTTTTTAAATTATATTTTTTTAAATTTGTTTCTAAAATCAAAGAACCAAATTAGTTTTAAGTTATAAAAATTTGGATTTTAAATAGTTTAATATGATTTTTAAAAAGATTTGAAATTAAATACAATGAGGAGGATCCCTGTGCCTGAAAGCTGGAATGTTGAAGGACGACGTTGGACTCGGGATGAAAAATAATTGCCGGTCCTTTCACCGGGATCTACATAGAAGGTCGTAATTTAAATTAATTTTTTCCCCTTTCCAAATCACGTCGGTCCTCAACAAGTCATTGCTGATGTTTTAAAGATTTTAATGATTACAAATACATATAATAGACTTCTAGGTAACAAACACGTTAGCCAAGGGATGGCCGAATCACTAGGGCTCCGGCATTCAGTTCAGATCCTGTGGGTTCGAGTTCCACTGTTGGCATGGATTTTTGTAGCCGTTTGTAATCGGCTTTAAATTGTAGGTCCTGGTCTAATTAGCTCTCGTGTAGCAAAAAGTTGACCGTAGCGCTCCAAACCAACAACAAACATGTGAATTAACGACTTCAGTAAATAATCCTTTATGTTCTCGCTTTCGTAAAATGGTCGGACGATGGCCGAATGACTAGGTTGCTGGCATCCGGTATCAAAATCTTTGGGTTCGAGTCCCGCTGCTGACATGAATGTTTTTAGCCGTTCGGGATCGGCTTTAGATCCAGGTTCCGCCTCGATGCAAAAATTGACCGTAATGCTTTAAAACCAACTCGACCAACCCTCATATGCAAGTGATAAACTTTGCAACCAGGCTTCTTTCGCAACCGCACAAAAGCAGCACTATCACAGTGCTTGTTTGTTCAAACATAACCGGATCACGTGAGCCTTCTCTCTCTCTCTCTGAAATCCCGCCCCAACATAAAACAAAAGTCTCCTGACACGAACTCCATCCTACAGTTAAGAAATCATATTTTCCTACAGGTCTCCCCCGATGAATTCTCGTGCCTCACCGCATCCAAATAAAGTGCATATACCCCCAAACACAGGACCCCACAGCTGCCGCCATTCCCACGCCAACTCTCGGGAATATTGAATCAGAGAGAGAGCGAGAGAGAGAAGAGGATCCCACTGTTTAAATGAAATACACCGGCAAAGATTTATTTGTTTCCTCTATGAAGATGTCGACTGTGCACGTTGTTGATCATTGGCGGAGGAAAAGTTGTTTGAAATTTCTTGAGTGATGTGGGGGTGTCGGTTTGGGGCGTTCTCAAGAGATTTCACGCTTGAAAAATAGGCTTGGCTGTTAACGAGTCGTGTTCATGAAAAGTGCGTGTGTATTCCAGAACGTCTGGAGGAGCGGCAGAATATTGAAGGAAAGTTGAGAGGAATTTCGTCATATAAGCGTACACGGGAAAAATTTTAACAGCAGAAACGAAACAATCGTGTGCGCGAAATTAAGCATCGTCCAAAAGTTGCTCTTTAAAACGAAAGTCTTTTTTTTTTTTAAATGAGCAACTTACAAAATTCTGCCATAAATGATTTAAACACCGGGGCAAGATGACTGGCTCCGCCTACAAATGGCCAAAAATTATAATGAATTAGCATCTGAAATATGTTCTTTCAAACTCTTGAACTGATTTTGTAGTTGGGATTGGTTCCGCAGGAAGGCATAATAAATGTACATACCTGAGATAACTTGATGCTATTCGTTTAAATTTAACTATATTTTGCTCTAAAGTGAAATGATTGAAACCATATTTTGAAGTAAAATTATTTACGTTACTTTTGAAATGAAGATTTTAAGTCGATTCACTTAAACTGAAGTTTTCATTCTTTTTTTCTTTTTCTCTGAAGACTAAAAATTTGTCATTCATTCGACATGTTTAAGCTTTTTGAGCTCGTATAGATTGGAGTGCTGAAAGCAAATAATACAGAGTTTATAAGAGAGGTTGATTTCCCCAACAGGCAGTATCAATCCTGTGAGAGTCTGTAGTTGTAATTCAGACTCTGAGAATCTTCTTCCGATAAATTGCAATGCAAGAGCATGACTATCGTATAAGCATCGTAAAGCTGAAATTTAATTATAATTTAACACAACTTTTCTCATAAGATCATTGCTGAGGGAAGGGTGGAGTGATTAAGAATTATGAATGTATGGTTTTAATAATTTGTGATTCAGGAAGAATGTTTACCGTCAATTTATAACGTCCGACTGTCAAGACCGAAATAAAAGCAAGATCTCACAACCTCGAGGCCACCATTCTACCACTTGAATTATCTCAACAAGAAATGACAATCTGCTATGAGGAAAACACATTTGAGAAGTCAATCTTCAATGACTTCTCAAATGTTTTTTTCCTTTTTTTTTCCTTTTGAAGCAAACGACTCAGGATGTTGCCCAGTGCAAGTTTATTTATTTTGTATTTAATCATCGATGTTGGAATTTTTCCACTATGAATAGTTGTTATATATTTTCTCATCTGCTCTCGCGTACGATTTAGTCTCTAGGTATGATACCTTAAAGAACAAATAGGACTCTCGAAGTATAAACAAAATCACCAATGTAGTGTCCAGTCCATAGGCGTAGTGTCGAGGGGGCACCGCGGGGCACGTGCCCCTCCCCAACTTAACTTGGAGTAAATTAAAACGTTAATAGAAATTCAGTTAAAATCAGAAAATTGTAGAAAATTTTAAGAAAGTTAGTTTTTTCCCGCTTTTTCAAACTGTGAAACTGAAGA
The DNA here is from genome assembly GCA_907164885.2 of Dolomedes plantarius. NCBI lineage: Eukaryota > Metazoa > Arthropoda > Arachnida > Araneae > Dolomedidae > Dolomedes > Dolomedes plantarius. The sequence continues at coordinate 175,938,249 of OU015491.1, read as the reverse complement.
TCCCGATTTTGTCTTTAGCCTTAACATAGTTTTTAACAATGATATGATTCATAAAAAAATTCGATGCTATATTTTTTACTCATTTTATTTATATTAAATTTATTTTTCTCATTGTATAACTTTTGAATACTACTCCAACATCAATTCTATTGTTATTCAATTTCAAAAAATCATAATCTTTCATATTTTAAGGATCGTCCGGTAGTCAATGCGCTGAGGAGGGTGCTAACTAAATTCAATTCGTGCCCCCTCCCCCCCCCAAAAAAAAAAAAAAAAAGTTAGAAGCACGCTATGCCTATGGTCCAATCCGCCAATAAACTCAGTCTTTCGCGGTAGATTCATATATGTAACTTTTAAACGACACACACTGCTATGACAGCAAATTGACAGAGTCAAACTTTGTTCTATTCACAGACTCATGATTTCTTCGGTCTGTCTCTTTTTTTGAAAAAAATCAAATTTAGAAACATGATATGACACTAGCGCTTTTCTGAAGAGAATAAATAGAAGTAAAGTAACGGACAAAAAAGAATAATTACCTGGGGGGGGGCGAAATTTAATAGTGAGCTATTTGAAACGTCTGAAGGAAATCTTCACCGTATTAAACTCAATCTACTATGGGAAAAACAAAGAAATATAAGTAACTTATAGTCTTGAGGTTGAGGCTATCGAGTTATATTTGACAATCTCTTTACGTTTAACCACAAAAACCACTCTACTAGCGGGGTTCGACTGAATATGTGTAACAATATCAAAATTAGATTTAAAATTATAATGCACTGCAATAATTATTATAGTGGCATATTTTATTCACTTATTCAGTTAGAAAAATAAATGCATAATCGTCGTCCTTTTAAGAAGAGATTTCTCTTACAGCCCATAACTCCAACTGTCCTTGAACCGTAATCCTAAAATGTCTGTTTTGGACAGAATTGTAAGCCTTTTAAAATCCAGGCACGCTTGGAGAATTTTCAGTCGGTTTTGCATATAGGATTCTTTATCCATTTGTCTACACTTGTATTTTTAGACAGTTGAACTTTTCACCGCAGGAAATTAATGTCATGATGATGCTTTTACTAGACGACAGCATCTTTCATTGTTAAATTCAAAAGTAAATCAGTTACTTCCAGAAATAAGATATTTTTCGAGAAGAGAATTTCTTCCCAGTTTTGCAGACAGGAGAGGAATGCTATGAAAATTCAGCAAGATAATAGGATTAAGAGTAATTTTAGAGAAAATAAAACAGTTTTTATGATTTAACAGTTACATTGCATAAACCCTGAGTAAGAACTACTGTTTTATAAGTTATTATTCTGTGATAGATGTCTAAAAGTTTTCGTTTAAAAGAAAAAAATCTTGTGGAATTATAACTTATAGTGCACTAGAGTATTTAAATTTAGCACTGTTCGTGTAGAGCAGTGATAGTCAACCTGGTCCCTACCGCCCACTAGTGGGTGGTTCAAGCTTTCATGGTGGGCGGTGGAAAATTTATCTATTGTTAGAAATTTTGTTCTTCCAACACATTCGCGAGTTTGACTTTTTAAAACATGCTTTTGCAATTTACTTTTTAATTCCATCTCTAAACTTGGATTACATGTAATAATTCACAGAAAACTTTTCGAAGTACTCTTGGAACAACGAATTAGCTCCGTAGCCATCCGTATCTATTTGTGCATATATATATATATATAATGTACAAATAAAAAGATAAATTTAAGTACATATTTTTTGCACACCCTCCCCTCTAAAATTTACTTTGCACTTGCGCTAAATTGAGTCACTGCGGATATGCACCTGTGGGCGTTAAAGAAACTTTGCCATCAACGAAAATGCAAAAGTGGACGGTAGGTATTAAAAGGTTAACGACCCCTGGCGTAGGGTGTAAATTAATATTTTGCTGCTTCTTAATAAAAATTTCGATTTTCACAGGTTTTCTTGTTTTTTAACAAAACGTTTTATCACAGCAAATGGTAAGTTTGGAAAAACAAAACTGAATGAGACTTTTTTCCCTTTTGTATAATTGAATTGCATCCCTCAACTGTGAAATTTGTTTTAAATTCCATAAAAACACTTTGGAATCTTAAATAACAACAAATCGCTCTGATATTTCATCACAATCAAACAAATTCATTACTCAAGAGAAATTTCGTAGTAAATGTAATATTGAAATTTTTATTCAAGCAGGATATTGCTGAAGTGTTTTAATCAAGATTTACAATTAAAATAGAAGTTGGTTTACATGAAATCGAAAATACTTGTAAATCATGAAATATAACTCAACAACTTTGGGATCCATATTTTCTGTCCTATCTTAGTGAATTTTATTATCGTGGTGAAATTATTTTAATTCGAAATGATTACGGCTACCTCTGCTTTCGCATATAAGCCCTGTCAGACTGAAGACCAGCGCCGCGTAGCAATGTCTGCAAACTCAGCCGAGAGTTGAAATTATTTTAAGCCAAATTAGCTCATTCATGGGAACAATGGTTTTTACAAACTATTTTTTAAATTTTCAATGGATTCGTTTGAAACTTGGTAATGTAACTGATAAAAAGTTAAAATATCTACTATCAAAACTTGGTAAAAGTACACTGAATTTTTCTTTTCACCCATTAAAATTTTTGTATTTTAAAATATCGTTTATAAAATTTTAAATATTCCGTACGCGTTTCTATTGAATGTAACAGAAAACGCTTCATTTATGAGATACTTTTATGCACTAGAATCAAATTTAGTATTTACTGTAAATATTGACTGCATTAATAAAGTGAAAATATTTTCCCTTTAATTAGACTTTTTGTTTTATATTTGAAATACAAAATACCCTACGACTGTGTGTCACGTTTTACGCATAATAAATTTGTATTACATCTATATTTACTCGTTTGAAGCCAGCATTGTATAATGATTAGCGTCGTGAGATGCCACACAGTGGCCTTGTGTTCAAATCCCGAATAAGGTTTGGTCGTTTCCGTGTCATCCCCCGCATAGGGAACAATGCTGGCTCACCTAAATGGTGCTTCCATGATAACGTAGACAGCAAACCAGCGGGGAATAATAAATGGAGAATGTCTAACGACAAATTCCTAATTATAAAAAAAATTTCTCATTTTTAATAACTAATGAAGCGATCGCATATTTCAAACCTGATGCACTTATTGTTGCGTCTTAAAGGAAGAAACATATCTACAAAATAACCCCTGCAGTCATCTTAATTTTCATGCGTTATAAACAAAACTCGCATTGATAAAGCTGCCACGGAACTTCAACACTCCTTTTAGAAGAAGTGATCGACTCCGAGGTATTTCACCTTCATTTTTGGACCTGTCTTGTAGAAGAAGGAAAGGATTTCTACCACTGAAGGCACTAAACGCGCCTTCGCAATTCCTTAACAGCAGTTTAGAAACTCTTCTATTTTTAGAAGAGACGATGGTCAAGACCCAAATAAATGGCTGAAAGAGTACGACAGAGTTGCTACATTTAACCACTGGAATGATACCGTTTGCCTGGCAAACGTTGATGCAAGGGTGCTTCAGTGATTCAGTAATCAGTCCTTAAAATATTTATTTAAGTTTATTTACACATCTATTTACACATCTACAAGGTTTAATAAATTGAGGGTGTTAATTACAAAGCAACCCCAAGCCTTCCACAACCGACATTTCCATTCACCTGCCATACTCTACCGTAAACACGAAAAAACACATTTCGTACGGTGCTGCTCACACAGCACCCTTTCTCGGACAAAGGGAGAAATCCCCAACAAACGTACTTTTCTTTCTCGAAGCAGTGATTTGAAAACAACAAAGATCAAATAGTCTTGGGATAAATACACGGTTCAAATAAGTAGGATGTTTAGAGACTCACCGCATTATAGAAGGAAAACAGAAGACGAATTGAAGTATCGAGCTCAAAAATTTGGAGAAAGCGCACAGTCGTATATCCAGAGAGTACAAGGACCATTCCAAAAGGTCAAACCTGATATGATGGAGAATAAGAAAATCTCGCATTTAATGAAAGGGATGGCCGAAAATATGTACCGAGCATTGTTAATGAAAGATATAAAAACGACCGCTGACTGTATACAATCGTTCCAATACATTGAGGAAATGCAACAAAAGAGAATACAGCGACGTACATTTGAAAGGCTCCCGAACGTCGTTCCGATGGCCACTATGGATGTACAGCCAGACTTCGTATCGCTGATAATCCAAATAGTCCACGAAGAGATACAGAGTATGGATGCTCCCACACAAGCTACAGATACCGAGAGGCTATCCATTGAGATTATCATACGAGCTGAAGCAGAAAACTCGCTAGCCTTAATTTCGGGTAGACCAGGATGGACTGAAGCAAGGCCCAAGCGCCGACCTACCTACGCTGGCGCTAATCCCCTGGCCGAAGAAATGAGGAAAACTAAGCTGTGTGAGCTTTTAGGGTGGGTAAAGTTTCTTTCAACGAAAATCATGAAATCATATTTCCTACGTCAATTATGGAAACATAATTGACGTAGTCGTCGACAACAAGACGGTATTTGCCGTTGTGTATTTTGAAGCCTCTTTCTCCGTCGTCTCTGAGAAATACCGTCGCCTACTTCAGAGAGTCATGTTTCCTTCAGACAAGGATGCCATTCTCAGGGTGGCCGACGGAAATTAAGTCCGGCCGACTGGAAAATGCATCCTTTGTCTCACTATCAACGGTCAGTCTTTTCCCTTTGATTTTATTGTCTTGCCGCAATGCAGTCATGACATCATCCTTGGGTGGGGCTTTTTGGAAACATCTCAAGCCGTTTTAGACTGTTGCCGTTCTGAACTTTTATTTAAAGACGTCACCGAGGGGTCTCAACGCTCAGAATCTTGGCGTTTGTTTGCTATGGAGGATTGCATAATACCTGCATATTCTATGGTGAAAATCGGTGTCTTCCTTCCCACGACTAGTGAAGCCATGGACATGATAGTGGAAGGAAATAAATCACTGTTTCAAAGAAGTCGCTATTCCATCTACAGTCGTCACGATTCTGAATCGTAAAGGAGATTTGTAGATTACCAATGGACAGGCCAAAACTCGATCCATCCCAGGAGATATGTGCATTGGACAGGCTGAACCCCTATGCACGGACTATTTAAGTGTCGAAGCCGAAGTGTCAGCCGGATGTAACTCCAGTAAGAAAGAAACATTTACTGTAGTAAATTACGCCCCGATGCTAGTTCCGGATCTGAAGGCCGAACAAAAAGAAAGTTTGGTGCAATTACTTAGAAAGTTTTCCGAAGTCTTCAATCAGGAAAAGAAGTCTGGATCAAACCAAATTCAAGTTAAACACCGGATAAATACGGGCGACCATCCTCCTGTCCAGCAAAGAGTATACCGTGTATCTCCAACTGAACGCCGTATTATATATGAAGAAGTAGAGAAAATCTTGAGCGAGGCATAATTCAACTATATGAAAGACCATGGTCATCCCCTGTCGTCCTGGTATGGAAACTGTCGGTTCTGCGTAGATTATCACCAACTCAATAAAATTACCAAGAAATATGTGTACCCTCTTCCTCGAATTGACGACACCTTTGATTATCTAAAAGGGGCAAAGTTCTTTTCTTCGATGGATCTTTTGTCCGGTTGGTAAGTAGAAGTAAACAAAGATGATCGCGAGAAAACAACCTTTATCACACCTAAAGGCTCATACCAGTTTAAGGTCATGCCGTTCGGGTTGTGTAACGCTCCCGGTATATTCGAAAGAATGATGTCGAGTAAAATAGTTGGGACGAAATACTGTCATTTGTAATATTTCTCCTATAACACCGCAACACAAGACACGGTGGATTTTACACCATTTCATTTACTTTATGGATGAGAAGCCGACACTCGACACACTATTCCCATTTCGTCCCGGTCATATCGACCGTGGCCGGAGTTACATTATTTAGCTTATCACAAGGGCTGAAGAGTCGAGACATTTGACCCAGATACGAACCCTCAAAACCCAAGAAAAGGATCGCCAGTGTTACAGTTCAAAACACCGAATAATAATCTACGAGCCTGGGGATTTAGTTTGGATTTTTAATCCCGTCCCTGAAAGGTGGGCCTTTCAAAAATTTCTCAAGAGATACTTCGGCCCCTATCAAGTCTTGCGACGACTAACTGACGTCACGTATGAAGTATCAGATTTTGACACTACGTCAAGAAGACCGGAAACCAAAAAACGTTGTTCATGTGCTTCGGATGAAGTCCAGAAAATGTTGTAACTGCATATGAGGAGAGCATCTCGAAAGAGGCGATTCCCAGCAAAGAAAAGACGACTTACACCAGACCAATGACACGCACGGAAACGAGGGCTGGAACACCGTCTATACAACAGCGGGACGCTGTTCTTCAAGGGAGGGAGCTATGCCTGATTACTGAAAATCGTCGAGGCAACGGTGGCCGCGTGCTTTGTATATATAGAGACATGTGTGTGTGTGTGTGTGGCAACAGCGCTATCGCAGTACTATGCATTTGTACTGAAAGGCCACACCTTCCGCGAGCTCAAACTCTCCGGTAGAACAGCGAAAGAGATCGCCTAGCAGATTGTAGTTGCTGTTAGTATATAATCCTGTCTGTTTGTTAATAAATGTATTCAGTTTTATTTCTTCCTTTCTGTTATTAACATCTTTGAACAACAACGTAACAATATCGTTGCTCTAAATGGCAAAGACGTAGGCAGTAGGGGGCAGAGGGACCCGGGCGCACTTTTATTTAGGTCCTCATATATTACAATTTAACAAATCAATAGTCTAAAACCATGTTTTCGTTAGAATTCGTGTTCCCCTACCGAAAATTTCTTTTGTGAATTTATGGCTAGGTGTCTGCCTAACTCTAACTGATTATTCTCGATTCATTGTAGTTTTTAGATTTTTTTTTTCAACTGTGTATAGATGTCCTTCGAAGTTATTCCAATTCAAATAAATTTCTGTTAAAAGATAATACCTATTGTCACTCAGTTGGACAGTCTTTCATGTATTCTGTGCTCTTGAGAATTGACGTGAGAACCGCAACGTATGTGAACTTCAACATGTAAACGTACTCGGTTATTTGTTTCAAACAGTATTTCTGTGAAGGCAAGGTCGCATGTACTCGCAACTAAAAGGAGATTTGATATCTGAGTTGTCACATTTTTACTCGCGTAGAATTTTAAGCCCTTCTTTAATTATCTTCCAAAATATTGAGTTTCATTTTACCGAATATTTATGACGCAAGTTAAAGTTTGTTCCTTTTATTCAGTATTTGGAGAAACATTTTGTATGTTTTATCTATTTAATATTCCCTGTGTTAGGGGAATTTTCTACAGGGATCTTGCATTTGATTAAACAGGGAAATGCAAATGAAGTGTAAACCAACATACATGAAATAGATAATTGCTTAACATAGGTCAGTGAACTATGCTAAGCAATTATTTCCCCTCTCATTTTTACATATTTTAGTTATTTCGGTTTTCCTCTTTCAGTTGTGATTCTATATTTACCACATCAAGACAAAGGCAGCAGTCATGTTGACTATGGCTCTCATCGGATGTCTGCCTGACAACGTTCAGCAGGTGAGTGGCTAAAATGCACAGAAATTTATGCTTTCCGTGTATGGTAAAAGAAAATAAAGTTTTATTTTTGAAAAATGCATTCCTCTTTTGTTTCATACTATTAGTTATTTATTATTTCAAAGTCAATGACGAAAAGATTGAGAGAGAAATTTTTATGGCTTTTTTCGATTTTTTTGTTTTGATTTTAAATTTGTATAACAATTTCTCACGAGGAAATACCTCAAGAATATATTCAATCACCATGGACTTGATGTTTAGAGAATATTTTCAGTCAGATACAAGTTACGTCAGTTGGTTTATTTAATTTAATTTTACTTTAGCAGTAAAGTTTTGTTATTCCTCAGAGGAATTCACCATATAATTTAACGACAGTGATCCGACATTAAACACGGAATGTTTAAATGTCATTTTAAATGCTTTTATTTTGGAGATTTAAATCCATTTTAACCATTTTAAAGGTTGAATTTTTAAAAAAGATATTTAGTGAGCGTATAAGGCTTAAGAGAAACCACCATGCAAAATTTCAGCTTCCTAGGACTTATGGTTCGAGAGATACAGTGATCAGTCAGTGAGTGGTATTTGTCTTTTATATAAATAGATAGTCTGAAAACGGCAAAATGTAATACCGGAACATATTTGAAAAAAAATTTAATTTTCAAATTTTATTAGTTTCGTCTGCTTCAGGCCGATTTTGATGAAACTCAGAGCAAATATCTTTCTTGTGCCGTATTTTCGTTTAAAAGTGCCGCCCACGTGTTGTAGTGGTTAGCGTCCTATTCTTCCATGCTGTGGGCTTGGTCGTTTCCGTGTCATGCCCCTCACAGGGAGCAATGCTGGCTCACCTATATGGTGCTCTCATGATGAAGTAGCCAGTAAAATAGCGGTGAATAACAAAAGGTGAATGTCTAACAACAAGTGCCTTCGCATTAGACTAAAAAAAAAAAAAAAAAAAAGCTTTCATTTAAAAGTAAACCAGTTGATATCCGATATTAAATACGGGTTTTAGATTTTTTTTTTTTGGGGGGGGGGGGTAGGGTTTAAACCCTTTTTTATACTCTTTAAGAAGTGAATTTTTTAAGATATCTTAGCAATGACCTATGGTCTAAGATACATCACCATGCAAAATTTCAGCTTCCTAGGACTTATAGTTCAAGAGATACTAGGGATCAGTCAGTGAATGGTATTTGGCATTTATATAGAATGGAACTTTAATAGTGGCAACTAGGTATGTACAAAGTATATAGAAGAGATACAGGGCTGAAACTTTTATAGCTCTTCAAAGTAGTAACCGGCATTGTTTCGCACCCGTTGCTAACGTTCTGGAAGCTGTAAGATGCCGTTGGCAGCACCTGATCTGTTGATCCTTCGAATGGAGCATTGTACAGCCTACAGAATCTCTGGTAGAATCCATGGAGCGGTTCCTTTATCTTGGGGATGAGATCCAAGTCACAGGGACTTAAGTCCGGGGAATATGGGGGATGGTTGAGCACTTCCCAGCCCCAGCGAGCAAACACATCAGCCACAGTGTGCGCACAAGCATTTCCCTTCCATCAGTACGATGCAACAAATTATTTTGTACGATTGACCGGTAATCTGTTTAACCTGTCACTGTCCTTGCTGCGTTTATCCTGTCACTGTGCAGGCCTGTGATGTTTATGAGGAGAGCGCATTCGCCCTGAGGTAAAGCATGTATATGACGTAGTGTGGTATAAGCTCCTTTTTTGGGTTCTTCTGCGTGTGTGTGTGTGGGGGGGGGGGGGGCTCTACAACACTGTTGCCACCATTAAAGTTCCATCCCTCGTATATAGATAGAATAAAGAAACAGAAAATTTCTTTCTAAGTTACAAAATTTAATTTCTTAATGATTTTTTTCCTAAAATGGGTTTTTTATAAAAAACATTATGATAAAAAAAATAGTTTAACCATCTGAATTTTCATAAACAAAAAATATTAAGTATTCACTTTCTCACTAATTTTCAAAACAGAAAGTATCTTTAGAGCATACTGTTACTTTCAAGGATTGCATATTAGGAATCATTAAAAAAATTTTCATTTAACTTACAGTGAAACAAAATTGTGGTACATACCTATGTTAATAGATCCTCAAACTTTAGTTTTAAGTCGCAGTTATGTTTCATTGCGTGTTAAATGCAAAAAATTCAAAAGATTCCAAATAAGCAATCCTTAGAAGAAACAATAAGCTCCGACTTAAGATTCTTTATGTTGTGAAAATATATTCATTGTACCAACAAATCTTTAGATGTATTTTTCATTTTGGGTATAGAAAAGGATTCAAAATATCTCTTCATCAGGATTTGTTAAAAATTATAATCACACTGAAGATAAATCGCATTTTTCAGGGTAATTTTTGCTCCAGAGAAAATATTTACGGTATTTTTAACTCTAAACATAAAAAATCCTGAGAAGAATTTAATAAAATTATGGGTGCAATGTATAAAATCTGATAAAGATATCTTACAAGGAATTTTAGTTACATCTTTTACAGTTGGCAGATCATAAAATAACTCTATTTAGAGATTAAGGAACTTAAAATACAGATTCACTTCAGGGCACATGAGATACTGCACTATAAATATATTGTATGTGACTTTTTCTCATCTCAGTTAGAAAAAGGTAGTTTATGGTACTTTAATCAAACAGTTATATAGTTTGTTTAGAGAAGTTAAAATAAAAATGGGATTCTTTTTTCGAATTTTGTGTTCCAGACCCAATCCTCTTGTAGTGATAATGAGAATGTTCGCTTCTGTACAGACACTGTGCTTAATAAACAGATAAACAGTAATCATTTGCTTTTTTTTTATAGTTCAAATATGCTCTTATGCAGCACTACAACAGTGAGGGTATATATATATATATATATATATATATATATATATATATAAATATATATATATGCATGTATATATATATATATATATATATATATATATATATATATATATATATATATATATATATATATATATATATATACAGGGTGTCCATAATTAAAGTCCCACTTTCAAAAGGCTGCAAAAAAAGAACCACTGGTCAGAATGACTTCAAATTTGAACTGAATATACTGGAAGAAGGGGGAAACGATTTGGCATAATAAAAAAGGTTCCAAAATGTTACAGCGCCATCTATTGATACATTTTGGAACTTTTTTATTATGCCAAATCGTTTCCTCTTTCCTCCAGTATATTCAGTTCAAATTTGAAGTCATTCTGACCAGTGGTTCTTTTTTTGCAGCCTTTTGAAAGTGGGACTTTAATTCTGGACACCCTGTATATATATATATATATATATATATATATATATATATATATATATATATCGCTCACTCCTTTCAACAATGTCTTATCTCAAAAAACCTGATTTTTCAGGAGTGACTTTCAAGTTTAAAAGTAGAATAAATTGTATTTTAAAAATAAATATTAATTCTGCTCTCTAGTGGCTAAATATTGAATGGTGAGATATGACGATCTTGCAGGGATATACTACTCTTTCAAGGCATTCTGAAAACATGCATAATTAAAAATAGCCAGAAATCACATGTAAAATTTCTTTTAATATATATATATAATCTATATACATATATAAAACAGTTCCGTAACTGACTCACTGACTGACTGACTGACATACAACGCACAGACCAAACCGCTGGACCTAAAGAGCTGAAATTTTGTATGGCGATTCTTCTTATGATGTAGGGGTGCACTAAGAGAGATTTTTGAAAAATTCTTCTTAGATTTTTTTAAATTAAATTTTTAAGTTGTTTTTATGACTTTTTTTTAAGTTTGCATTTAAAATAATAATTTGAGGGTTATAAAATTTATATTTCGAGAAAGATCATAAAAATTCCTTTAAAATTAAATCTTTTTCGAACCTTTACCTTGATTTTCTGATTTTTGGTGAATTTTTAAAGATTAATTTTTAGAATTTAATTTATTAAATGCCGATCACGTGATTTCTTTTTCTGGTACTTTAAATAAATTTATCGTCACGTGCATAACAACTAAATAGACAAAAAAAATATCTTTTTTCTTTCTAATGCAGCAGACGATTGGATATTATCCAAAAAAATATCCCTTACGATTTTTTTTCTAAATATATATATATATATATATATATACATTTTTTTACCTCAATTGTATACATTGATCGTCGCATTTATTATAAGTATATATATTTATTTTTTTTGGCATTAATTGCATTTATTGACCGTTGTATTTAATTTGAATGTACTCCGTAGCGAAGCGCGGGTTTTCAGCGAATATATATATATATATATATATATATATATATATATATATATATATATATATATATATATATATAAATGGTTTTAAAGCATGTATTTAACTTTCAAATAACTATTCAAATGGAAGCCTGAACTTTGGGGTTGATGTTAAACTCTTGGAACCGAGGTAGCCTAGTTGTAGCACATTGGGCTTGGAACTGGGGGTACTCGGTTCGAATACCGACGAACGCTATTAAATGCCTATGGAAATTCCTTCCGTCTGCGAGTAATATTGACATAGTCTTCCTTCTTGAAATGTTCAAGTTTTAAACAAGCTTCTGCTTTATGCGGACAAAGATAACTTTTTAAACTATAAACCAAATCTATCATCTAAAACGTTACGAAGAATGCGTAACGACGACAAAAACGGCCCACAATCCCTTCTTAAGCAATGCAAATTTCCCCTTTTTCACGAAGCAGCGGGCTATTTCCGAAATGTGGCTCGAGAGACTGAGTACTGCTCCCCGAAATTCATAACTGTGCATGCGAATTATTCCTGTGTCGAGTCGATCATAAATCTCTCAATACGCAGGCCATCAAAAGCTTCTCCATCCGTCACGGCAAGCAGCACATCACCTTCGCTTTCCCCTTCATGGAGGAGACGCTTCGCTCCTTCTGCGGAACCGAATCCAAATCAGACGCCAGCGACGGCCATCAGTTGGGGAAGATCTCCCATCTGGAATCGGGCCATCACTCATCTTCCGTGCTCTTCTTCGATGAATGCCTCGAGGTGGTGCACGGGTTCCAGACCTACGTCACCATTCTGCCACACCTCAACAGGTATGTCCCCGGAATTATCTTGGAGGCATAAATGTCAGTGGTATACAGAAAAGATCGTTTTCTTATTTATTTTATTTATATATTTATTTATTTTTTTCGTAAAGGCTGCTGTGAACTAACCCTATTGAATTCTCCAACCTCAATGTTAACATATGAAGAAAATGCGTCTACTATTTGCAGCTACATAAATGCTGATAATCCAATAAAAATTGTATTTTCTGATATCCTGAATTTTTCTGCACCTTGCAACAGGATTAAATTCCGCCCACCAAAGGAATTTAGGAGCGTTTAAAACACACTAAACCAGATTTTTTCCTCCGAATAATTTAAATTTAAAAATACTATTTGTGTTTTTTTAAAAAAAAATGCCGCAAGGTGAAAAATTTTTCTCTATTGCGGAGTACAATTTTTTTTTTTTTTAAATACAAGTCGACAATCCTTGGGCACATTTGCTACATAGTGAACATAGAGGTGAGGGAATCCAATAGGGTTAGTACACAGCAGCCTTAAGGCTATGCTGTATACCAGCCATATCAAATCAGACGAGTCTCGTGTACGAGACGAGTAACATGTTAGGAAAAGTTTCACATGTTTTATCGGCTTGCATTAACGAATTTCACAACTTCTACCATGATTAAATGGCTATGCATAACTAACGAGGGGTTGGGGAGGCTTCACATTTCTATATTTTTGTCACAGTGGTATATAATACCATAAATTTAAATTATTCGGGTAAAGAATGTTTTACTGAGTTTCAAATAGCAATAATTTTCCTTTTCAAAAGATTTTTAAAAAAATAATATATAGATATAAGTATATTGTTCTTATCTGATGGGAATAATTTTATGGGAAAAATGTTTTAATGCATTCTGAAAAATCAATGAGAAACTTTTCATCGTGGTTTAAAGTAGGACTCTGCCAATGCAATTTGATTGATATTAGGCAGCTATAAGGCTGCCTCTAAGTATTCCAGACACAAGAATCACTAATATAATAAGATTTCTGTTGCATGCATTAAACAATCAGACATACGCATTTTATCTAAGAATTTGATATAAGGCTTAGAGCCTAATTAAATCTATGAACGTAACATATATTTTAGAACAAAAGTTGTATTTGCCATTTTTTGTGGTAACATCTATTAATCCTTGCACACGCAAAAAAACTTACCTGGAATAAAAGTGTTTTATTGAGAGACTAGCGGCCCGTCCCGACTTTGTCCGGGTTGAACAAAATATTATACCAATAAATTTCCAGTTGATAGCCAATAAATTGTAAATCTTTTTTTACCTTAATAATAACCTAAATAATACCTTAAATTAATTTTATGTTAGTTAATAATTAAAATAAATTTTTTAAAGAAAAAGGCATGCCGAAGAACGGCTAGGTTCGAACCGCTAGCGTCTGAACAGAAGCCCACCGCGATAGCACCACGATAAGGATCGTTGAAATCTTCGGAACAAAAAGCGGTAGAAGACAGTAGCGGAAACAATGGAGATTGTTAGGATTAAGCCCCTAACTTTATTTCTACTGATCAGATATACATAATATATAGCCTATGTCCATCTGGAATACTGTACCTTTCAAACAGTGAAAGAATTTTTCAAATAGGTACAGTGGTTCTGAAGATTACCCTCCACGTACAAAATCGCTCTCTCTTTATATATAAGTATAGATATGCATCGGTTTTAAGTGTAGTTGCCTCAGAGGTCATTCAGTTGTTTGTGTCGTATTTCAGAATGAACGATTTTGAACAGAAATCTTCCAATTCCAACAATTTAGCTCTATCTGCTTAATAGTCTTATTCAATATTATTAGACTCAAACGTCCTAAATTTCATTCTGTTGCAAAAAGCAGTTAGCTTTAAGATTACAAGCTGTCTCTATTTTCTAATAAGTTGTCTTATGCATGCATTAAATATGCACTTATATGCATATGTATCTATAAAATGTACCGAAATACCGTAGAGCTGATGAAGGTTCTTATAAATATGAGAGGAAATCTGCATGAGAAAAATCTCTTAGAAACCATTTAATTTGGTTTTATTAAATTGGCAGTTGAGGCATCCAAATGAAATGCATAAAATTCTTAAATACAGGGTCCCGGACTAAAAGTATCCAAAAGTTATGGCTTATTTTTAAGGACTATCCATTAGAATTTTAAAAAGTTTATTTAATAGAAAGAACATCTCACCAAGTTTTAATATCAGTCATAGATTTCGATCATAGTAACATAGATTTCGATGTGTGCACTTTTTGTATCACGACAAAAGTCTAAATGGTAATCCAGTTCTCTCCAAGTGTTTCTTAGCATATCAGGAGTTATTACACGAATTGCTTGAATGATACGTTTCTTCAACTCATCCACAGTTTCAATTTTTTGTTTATACACAACGGATTTAATGAATTCCCAAGCAAAAAAGTCTTATAATTCCTGATATGCTACGAAACACTTGGAGAGAACTGGATTACCATTTAGACGTTTGTCGTGCTACAAAAGGTGCACACATCGAAATCTATGATACTATGATCGAAATCTATGATTCATATTAAAACTTGGTGAGATGTTCTTTCTATTTAAATATTTTTTCAAAAATTCTAGTGGGTAGTTCCATAAATATAAGTCATAACTTTTGGATACCTTTAGCCCGGACATCCTGTATATTAAAATAGCATCTTTTGAGCTACAGCCATTAAATTGTTTTTGCGATATTAAAACGGTTTCAAAAGAAACACATGGTAATATTAAACAACTATCACTTTCGGTAAAAAATTCGCTGCAAAACATAGTTCAATAACCGAAGGTGAATTTGAACAGCGTTTACTCAACTAGCTAATAAAGATTGCATTGTTGATAGAGATTATGCTATAACTATCTAGTCTCTTTTTTGTACTTACACATTTTGTCAAGGCCCTGTAGGACAGAAGCACTTCCTTTGGAGATATGTCATTCATGGGTTTAAAAAAATTCATTTTGAATTATTAGTCAGACACTCTGTAGTTTTGGTCATCTCCAATTATTTTCAACAATTATTGTATCTTGTAGCTAAATACTTCCTTTGGGATAATTCTGTGGATAACAAATATTCTAAATTTCCGTAAAGCATCTGTAATGTCAATCATTTCAAATAGTGAAATTTTTATCAAAATACTTAGATAATTTTAAAATATTGGTGAACGGGATTATTCAACAAAGAGAAATTAATTGTAAGATTGATGTACTTAGCTTTTAACTAATATTAATGTTTCCGAAAGAATTTTATTTGTCTTAAATATTATTATGAATATTCTAATTATCACTAAAACATGTTAATAAAATTCTGAAATACGCTGAAAGGATCTCGAAATCTGGAAATTTGTCGCTTCTGTGATGAAGTGAAAATTAACAGCACAAATTCTTCAACTAATAGTTTAATATCCTTTAAGGAGGAAACTCCTGCAAACATTTAGGGAATTAAAAAAAACTTAAAATATTCACTATAAATAAGCGAAATTTTTCTCTTTTATATTTAATATTTTAAGGTTCTTCCTTCCCTATCTTCTAGCACTTGTTTAGATGCTATACTTTCATCTTAACATTTAACTGACTTTAATACTAACTGTTCCTATGTTATGGAAGCAATGATTTACAGGATTAACGCTGCACTATCCCGAGAGATTGTGTAACCATCGTAACTTGATCTTCTAAAAACTGTCTTATTCATTTTCCCACTCTTTAAAATTGAGCTCAGAAAACTAGTGAAAGAAGAAAATAATATTCAATAGAACTAAGCAAAAATTTGGTTTATTTATATTGAATTTTGTCCCAAAAGTTAATTATTCATTTGTAGAAGAGTTGTCCTGGATGAAGGCACTTACACTTTTAATCTATTAATTTACACTTTCAATACACTTTTTACGAACAAACTCTCACGCATAGGCCTTTGGTAGATGCCCTAGAGAGAAGATGACTGAACTGAAGAGGATAATTTATAGTATAGGTGTGATATGAATTGGAAAATACAAGGGCTGTATATATATATATATATGCTATTAATATTTATTAATTATATGTGTATGTATTTTGTGTTTGAATCCTGCTGTACAAAATGAAAATACTTAGTCATATTAAATGATCAATTAAAAGTAACAACTTAATCTTATGTAATTTTGCTGTATACTTTGGAATACACTTTGCTGTATACTTTTCGTTTGGAATGTCTACTGGTTTTTTATTTACTTTTTTAATTATTTTGTTGTGGGACACTAAGATATCTTTTCTTCATAAAAATGCAGGCCTTGCGCCAGAAGCAGTCTTCCAGTGGTGCTCCTGACCTTGTACCAGCGAGATACAACAGAGGGCATCTGTAGGCACTTTCAGTGTCTTATCCGTACCCTAACCGAACATAAAGGAACGCCTGAATTGTGGAAATTACCGGTAAGTTGCCTCAAACAAAAGACCTCCACTGTGCTAATGTTAAAAACAAGAAGATTCGAGGATCATTTCATGCTTCTTTAGCAAACTCTACGAGCAAAACTTATTCAATTACCTTTAACTAATGTTAAACAAAGTAATGACATAGAGTCAAATTTAAAGGGTTTTTAACTTGGTCTCAGTATTTCTGTACTGACCGATTGAAGTCTGGGCAGGAATCAGGGATAACTTTCATTTTTCGTGCCTATTTTGTTTCTAACATTTGAACAAATGAGCATAAAATGTTTTGAGCACTTATAAGTATCTTCGTTTAATATATTACTGGTTTACAATTACTATAATAAAGTAGCCGCCATAGAGTGAAACTTCTCTATGGCGGCCAGTAGTGGTTCCGAAAAAAAAGGCGGCCGTTTTCATAGGTGGCCGCCGAGAAGAGGTTTCTTCCATAACATTGGCTCTGTGGAGTCTTAAATAGGATCTGAACAAAATATGGCCGTTAAGAGGGATGGTCGGCTAGAGAAGTTTCCCTGTATACAAATATGAGGTTAGAGGAGGACTAAAACTGTTCTTTAACGGATGTTTGGGTTTTAGCTATTAAAGTACGATGCCAATAATAGGGTATACTTTTTTACATGATGTAAAGTTCGCAAAGATGCGCTCATCTTGTATCACTCAACGTATATTTTATTAGTTAATGATCATATAAAGATGATAAAAGACATGGCAAGGTCGATAGGTTACGACGTTGGCTCTTGATGTCGAAAAATGTGGGTTTGATTCCTGCCTAATTTTGAATGAGTGAGATGCGAAAGTATGGTTATTAAAAAATTTCAGAAATCCCCATAAATAATTGATATTGCAATTGAATGAAATAGGTGTTATGATTGTAATATCCCCCAAAAAATCGAGTGCTTATTAAGGAGTTTTGTGATTGACTCGAAACCTCAATATATTTAGTCACCAGTCTATTACTATTCTCTGAAGAGGTTTTTTTATAAGTATATATTTTTATTTCGTTGCATGGAAAAAAAGATTTAGTTAGAAATAAAGTGTCAAAATTATCTTTTTTTAACACCATCAACACATTACAAAGAGCTTATGCTATTATGTATGTATGAAAATGTGTGTATATATATATATATGTGTGTGTGTATATATATATATATATATATATATATGTATGTGTGTGTGTGTGTGTATATATATATATATATATATACCGGGTGTCCCAAAAATGACCGACGATTTGAAAAATCAATTAAATAAAAACGGAAGGTAATAGAAATGTACGGTTTGCTGCATTCTGGTTAGGTAACCAGGGAATTTTTTCTCACCAATTTTCAAAATTAGTTACAAAGTTCGTCAACAGATGGCGCTGCTGACTGGGAAAACTATAAAACAATGTTTTCATAATAACCACTGTTTGCAGCAACAACGTGGCGCAGTCTGAGGACAAAATTCGTAGACGCCCGTGCAAACATTTCTGTTTGTATATTCTGACACGCAGCAGAGATGTATTGTTCCAGTTCATCTATAGTTTGTGGATTGTGACGATACACCTGATCTTTCAAGTACCCCCAAAGAAAAAAATCGCAAGGTGTCAAATCTGGTGAATAGGGAGGCCAATCCATGCCACTTGGCGTATGCGTCTTTCTTTGAAAACATTGTTTTATAGTTTGTAACTAATTTTGAAAATTGGTGAAAATAAATTCCCTGGTTGCCTAAGCAGAATGCAGCAAATCGTACATTTCTATCACCTTCCATTTTTCTTTAATTGATTTTTCAAATCGTCGGTCATTTTTGGGACACCCGGTATATATATATATATATATATATATATATATTAGAAACACAAAATAATGTTATTTTACTTGCTTTTTGGATGACTGGGTTAGATAAGGATTTAACAATGTATTATATAATCTACATATTTTAATATCTTCACCATTAAAAAACAGGGCTTCTTTTCAATTTAGCGATTGTCATAACTTTGATTTCAGGGATATTACACGTTTAGCGGTGACAGTAGAGGTATGAAACGCGGCAATACAGATGCTCTGTCAAATGCAATTAGCATCCGAGTTAAGATTTAGTACCCCATTTCTCCTTTCGTATCAGCTTCTCAGCACGGCTAAGCTGATAAACAAAGGGAGAACAGCGTCGTGGTGGCTTTAGTTCGATCACGCAAGATTGTGGTTTTGAGTTTCATAAGATACGATTCCCATTCATTTGAACTAATAATAATTGTAATGACTTTTAAATTTCCAGATAATGGTAGCAGATTTGAACACAAAGTACAAGGAGATGGTCCTAGATATATGCGCCGAGACTATCTGTGAAATCCAGTCCGAAAACCTGTCACATTCATTTCCTGGAAAAAACACAGAACAAATAATTCAATTGATTAAGGTAAGATGAATAAAAAAAATTAAGTATTAAAAGTTGTTTTATTTTAATTAAGGAATTTAATTAAATCAAACATGGGAAAAAGATCTTAATGAATGTACAGTAAAACCTCGTTTATCCAGACCTCCTGATAATCCGGATCAGATTTGTAGACTTTTTTAAAATTTAATTTTTACCATTAGATAATAATTTTTAACTATGATATCAAAAAGTAACAATAAGTACGCCAAATATTCACTTTTTAGTTTGATTCAGTGTGTAGTTCCTGCATAGATTATACAATAAATTATGGTAATAAAATGCTTTCTGTTGAGTTTAAGAAAGCTTTACTAAAGTGTCACAGGGCGGTGACTTGAATTGACTCAGAAAAGTTATTTTTATATTTTTTAATGTCTTGTAAACAATACTCTATAGTTTTGTTACAAAACATAGTTTTTTATCGTAATAAACGGTAAGTCTGCTTAGTTAAGGATTTTGTTTCGCTTATTACCCATATTATCCGGAATATCCGGATTTTCGATTATTCGAATTACCTATGGTCCCAGTTATTTAGGATAAACGAGGTTTTACTGTATGTTAGAAATAAATTTACAATAATGTTATGTTTCTATTCAGGAGCAGTTTAAATATAAATACTGGATCCTCCATAAGAACTGAAAAAAAAGACAATTATCAAGTTGAATAAATCAGAATAAAATTTATTTCTTTGTTATTTTACTTTCAATTTAAACTATCGTATAATATGAGTTATTTGGTACAAAATTACCACAGCAGAGTGTTCACTAAAATAGGAAAAAAAGTGCGGAAACATGATTGGCTAAAAAAATCTTTTATAAATTTTTACGAATATATTTTTAAACTTAGCAATTATTTCACTTTAACCTCAATGTTTTTTTTCAAGACCGTCAATTTTTCAGAAAAATTCATACCCACAAAATAAAATACAAGCATATATAAATAAGAAGTTCCTGCCTCACAAACTCTCCGTGATGCAGTAAGTAATACAGTGTTGAGATTTCCTTATTGAAAACCATTCGTAGAGACTATCCAATGAAAAACAAATAGGTTTGGCTTCTTTTAGCGGAGCGATTTTTCACGAAACCGATGAATGCAGATTTATAAAACAAAGCTTTACATTGTTGAAAAGTCATTCACTTGTTGCCAGTCATAAAAGCAAAACAGTAAAGTATTTCACCATATTTTCTATACATGTGCAAAATAAAAGTTTGTTTCTAGCAGAATTTTCGGGGAATTTTTATCTATAGCCTAGAACTTCAACAAATATATCGCTACATCACAATCAGAAATTAATATATTGAGCTATTTTGTTTATTACATTTTTAACGATTTGAATTTCAGGAAAAATTTCTTCGTCCATGTCTGTTGTCTTATCCTGAGTTCTTGAGGCGAAACACGCAAGAGGTGATGCGGAATTTGACAACCACGGATCCCAGTTACTTTCTGTCTCTCATAGAACTTCTTCAGTCGAATACATGCTCAATACTTGACTACAAGAAAGTAGATATGATGTTCAAGGTAAAGAAACTTATGGATATCAGTATCCTTGTTTAACAGTCCTTTAAAACGTAAATTTTTGTTTAATCTATTCTTCCTTGACTTTTTATTAATTTATTACAATCATTAATTTTTTAACACACTTTCCTATCAATGAGATATTTATACTAGTGTATGAAACACCATTATAGATCAAAATATTGATTTTCCTTAAATCTAGTCAGTCTAGTCCTTAACCTTTGTGTTGATTCTGGATGAATTTTGTGTCTATCCTATCTACAGTACCCAATTTACAGCTCCCTTTACCCAGTGAATAAGTAAAGGATTGTGATTAGAAGTTACTTTTAGCTTTCAAAATGAATATTATTTTTAAAATTTTCTTTACTTAAAATGTAATCTAGCAAGAACTTTTAATATTATGTGTTATAGAATAAGAGCACATCAATATCTTTGAAGCGTTTTTCATACACAATATTATAAAATTAACAGATTACAATAGTGATTATAAGCAATTTTTTTGTTTAATTTTTGTATTAATTTCAAATGAGAATTCCTTTGAATGAATCCTCCGTAAGGAAAAAAACTGATCACAGTCCAAAACACCGCATTTATCAGAAGTGAAACTGTGTCAAATGCCTCCCCGAGTATTCCTCTAAAATGTGTCTAATGTCCGATAAACGGATTAGAGTTTTCCAGTCTTTTACTTCCTTTTGCAATTTTTGTTCAATTTAACTTTCATAATGCTATCAAACTGCAAGGGTATATGGAGTTGGGAAATTTAAAATACACTCATGGACAAAAAAAATTAGCGCACCAAGAATGAGTCGTCAAAATGAAACGAAATTTTACATACGTAATGACTACTTTGATATAAGTAAATGATAAGAAAATCAAAGAAAAAGGATAATTTATTTCAGAGAAAAAGGCAAAAGAACGGAGGAGTTAATACTCCGTTGGACCCCCTCTAGCGCGAATGCATGATGCGATACGATCGGGCATTGAGTCATACAAGTTCTGTATGATGCCTTGAGACATTTCGTTCCATATTTGCTGTAACCTTGCCTCTAGTTCGTTCAAACTCGTGGGATGCCCAACTCGTCGTCCCAAATGATCCCAGATATGCTCGATTGGAGACAAATCTGGGGATCGGGCAGGCCAAGGAAGGGTAGTAACAGTGCGGAGACAGTCTTGTGACACCCTTGCCGTATGAGGCCGAGCATTGTCTTGTTGAAAAATGGCTCCTGGGAGCCGTTGCATGAGTGGCAACACATGTGGTTGCAGGATTTCATGAACATACCGCTGGGCTGCCATGGTGCCACGGAACAATACTAGGGGTGACCGTGTATTGTAGGCAATGGCACCCCATACCATCACACCAGCTGTGGGAGCGATGTGTCGCTGTACAGCAAAGGCAGGATTGAAGCGTTCACCACGGGTTCTCCACACACGAACACGATTGTCATCACTGCCGAGATTGAATCTGGATTCGTCGCTAAAGACGACCTGGTTCCATTCCGCTGCAGTCCAGTTTCCTCGTGCCCGGCAAAACTCCAAACGGAGGCGTCGATAGGTGGGCGTCAAGGGCAGCACACGTAATGGGCGCCGCGATACCAACTGTCCTTCAGCCAGGCGCCTTCGTATGGTTCGAGAAGACACAGAGGCCCCTAGTGAAGGTGCTACCTGTGCCTGGATGGCGGCCTATGAAGGAGTTGGCTGTACGCGTGCATTTCTTACGATGTGGCGGTCTTCTCGACGACTGGTCTGTCGAGGGCGTCCTGAGCCTAGTCTTCGTGTACATGACATCTCTCGGGTCCACTGGTCCCAACACCTCCTCACAACACAATCAGAGCGGCCTAATTGACGAGCTACTCGCCTAGCTGACCACCCAGCTTCCATCATCCCGACGATTCTCCCCCTCTCAAACTGCGACAACTGCTTATATTGTCTTCGAACACGGCGTAATGGCATGTCTATCTCAGCTCTTCCTTTGTAAATGATTCAGCACACTCAAACAAGCTTTGGTTACCTGTTTTATACTCCGCAGAGTACGATGTTCAACGCCCTCTACCGACTATACGTAATGCGCAATCACGCTGCATTTCTAATCATTTGCATATCTCCCCGACATGTACCTTCATTGCAAGTTTCGTTACGATCCCGCAATTATTTCTTGGTGCGCTAATTGTTTTGTCCATGAGTGTATATTGAAACTGATTCAAAGTACATTTACCGCCAAACATTGGCAGTTTAAAACAAAAGAAAACAATTTAATAGACAAGAAGTTATAAAACAAAAAGTGCCATAATTTATTTTAAATAATTATAAGATAAAAAGACTTTTTATATACCATGTTTTTAAATTTTCTGTTGAATCATACAAACTTGACAATTCTATGTATTAATAAATACTTTTTTAAAATTTCTTTGATGAATTATCCCATCGACTTGAAAGAAAATGAAGTTAATTGGAAGTTAACTTGCATTTGACTTGTTTGACTTGTTCCAT
The DNA here is from genome assembly GCA_907164885.2 of Dolomedes plantarius. NCBI lineage: Eukaryota > Metazoa > Arthropoda > Arachnida > Araneae > Dolomedidae > Dolomedes > Dolomedes plantarius. The sequence goes on along the minus strand of OU015491.1, from coordinate 175,914,757 downwards.
TTGACTAGTTCCCTTTCCGGCCACTAGATGGCTGCACCAGTCTACAAAACAAAACTAACTGAAAATAACTGAAAATTAATTTAATTCTGCTTAAAGATGGCTAAAAGTATTTTAAAAATGCATTGTCATTGTGTTCTGAGCTATTCTAAAAGTTTCAAATATCTAGCTAGTCGGGAAGTTAGTTAAAAATCGATTGCAAGATCTGTACTAGACAAACACACACACAAACAAACACACAAGAAAGCAAGTTAATAAAAACATGGTAAAAATTATACAAAATTACCTTTTTTTTTTTGTATGTACAAAATCCTTAGGAAATTTTTTTAATTCCTTGTGGAAACAGTGGAATCAGTACATTATATGGAAATCTGATAATTGGATTTATAACAGGTTGAATTTAAAATTGTTAAACTAATATAATTTTCTACTTTAAAAATAAATTTTGTTATAAACTTCTGTTAATTCTTTCTGTAAACGAACTCTTTTACCTGAAAAAAAGGTTTTGACGTGAAAAATTATAAAATTATCTTTTTCATACATCATCCTAGTTCTTTCTTTACTTGCATGTATTACTTGCTTTCTTTACTTGCCTAGTTCTTTCTTTACTTACTATATGTATTGACATGCTACTTCTATTGCCTCTTCCTAACATTATGATCGCCTTTTTTCTAGAGTCCAGCCATTGATCCTGTCATCCGGGATATGTGGAGGATCTGGGGCCACGAGCAAATATCTCGAAAAGTTTTCCCTGTAGGTTTAGGAACACCTCTCTCTAAGCTGGGTCCTCTCTATGGTTCCCTGTCTGGGGATACTGGACCAGAGACGGTAGTAAACATGGGTACCCTATCACATGTTCCCGTCAAAGAAGGACTACAGAGTGTAATCAAGTGCCTAAAGTCTCAAGATATTTCACAGATAAGTTAGTATTCTGTCGTGGATCATTTTATAGCAACTTTTAGCTTTCTTATTTCAGACTCAGCTATCAAATCCCTTGACACTCGAATCACAGTTCACTTGAATTTAATTTCCCCCCCTTTTAATTCCCAAAAAATGCCCAAAAAATCAGTACATCTTCAAATGATCTATTTATGAGGAAAAAGTTTGAATTAAAAGTATGAAAGACAGAAAAAGAGTTAAAAATTAGACACACGATGAAACATTTCTTTTCAATGATTCATTTTTAGTGAGAATCACGCTGTGAAAGAATCACGCTTTGCTTACATCGTCAAAGATGGATGATCTCACAGGAGACACCTCGTTAGAATCCAAATAACTCTAAAACTATTGTAGTAACAGATTAAGTGTACGCAGAAAAAATTATCGGCTTTTAAAGCTCTTTCTAAATATGTAAAATGTAAATACTTTCATGAAAAAAAAATACATCGATTTTAATTTTTAAAACATGGCGGATTACGTTTTGTACGGCCAATTGTGATCGGTGGAGTATGCATTTAGAATTGAAATATCTCTAAAACTATTAAAGTAACAGAATAAGTGTACGCAGAAAAAATTTTCAGCTTTTAAAGCTCTTTCCAAACATGCAACATTTATGTACTTTCATGGAAAAAAAATACATTGATTTCGGCATTTTCAAACATGGCCGAATTTCATAACGGATGCCATACCGGAAACGGTCTACCCGGAATTGTTCCGCCGACCGACCGATCGACAGAAAGTTTTTCTTTTATTTATATAGACTAGAATTTCTGATTGAATAGGTGAACTTTGATTTTTCTTTCTAATGAGATCTGGTTGAAAAAAAAATTAAATATCGTTTTAAGTAATCTGTAAAATCCGCAATCTTCGTTCACTTGTTGTTATGTCCTAGCAAAATTTGACTACTTCAAATATTTGTATGTTCAAAAACCAGTAGTGCAATCACATTGAGAAAAACGTCAGTAGAAGGATTAACACGTTGCGAACGTCTCGGCGAAATTGAAACGAAAATGTCTCGCCTGATTTCATTAACTTTGCTATCGAAATGCGCATTTTGGGGATCGCCAAGCTATATAAATTTTGGGTCCCACATCGTGGTTCTTTCTCCATTGTGATTCCAAGGCATACATAAAGCAGACTGTAAACATTAAAGCAATTCCTTCGTATTCGTCGTATTCCTCAGCAAAGGAGTATATAACTATGTTGAACTCTGGGGGGCAACGCTAGAAATACGGAGAGTCGTATATACTTCGCGGTTTGTAGAGAAAAATTCATTCTTTCCGTTATGGACTGAATTAACTAGAATTAACCAGCCATTGATGAAGTTAGCGTGTTTCTGTATATTTCAGCTTACTTGTTGGCTGTATCTTGTTAAACAGTCCGAAGTGATAACGAAATCTAAGACAAAAGCTGGAAACAGGGAAATAATCATGTGTCTCTCTCGTCTGTGATAGAGTAAACTTTATTCTTTCCACGTCGCAGCTGGGTAATAAAAGATAAATTCAGGAACATTAAAATTCCAATTATGCAATTTTTTCCCATATGCTCCCGTATGCTATTGAACCAGTATTACCAACAAACTAAAGTTCACTCTTCGTTGGAGATGCATATTTTTTTGTTCAATAGTTTCTGCAAAAGATGATTGTGTTTCATACTCTTGTGACCATCCTACATTAAAGTCTAATAATAAGGGTCCAATATCGTTGAACATGCATATTTTTGTATTTAATAGTTCCAGTTGAGAGGGTGGGTATCATACCCATGTGACCATCTTGAAATTAAAGTCTAATTATAAGGATCCAATATCATTGAAGATGCATATTTTTGTATTTAATAGTTCCAGTTGAGAGGGTGGGTATCATACTCGTGTGACCATCCTGCATTAGAGTCTAGTAATAAGGGTCCAATATCGTTGAAGATGCAAATTTTTGCATTTAATAGTTCCGGCTGAGAGGGTGGGTATCATACTCATGTGACCATCCTGCATTAAAGTCTAATAATAAGTGTCCAATATCGTTGGAAATGCATATTTTTGTATTTAATAGTTCCTGCATTTAATAAGTCTCTCTTGTAACTATCCTACATTAAAATCTTAAAATAAGGGTCGAATAACTATCTTTTCTATTTCAGTTGTAAATCATTTCTATTTTTATTGTTGTTTTGTGCATAACATATTGATCATCATTATTTTTCTTAAGCGACAACAATTACAAAAAGAAGGAAAATTATTTATCGTTTATTTTCTATAGCTAGTGATTTCTCAGCATATATCAAACTGTATGAAAACGAAAAGCAACAAACACTTTCAAAACATGCAAACATGCTATATTCCGAATTATGTAAAAATATTCAAAAGAAGCTTATGGACTTGGTCGATATGCAGTGACAGATCGATAAATCTCTGAATATCCAGCAGCTACAAGTTCAGTATTCAGCTATAAACTTCCTGTATATGCATTGTTTCACGAAGATAGTAGAATGTTTTCATCGTGAATGTTGTTTTGTTGAAAATGTGTTTTGTTTTTGGCTCTGTGTTTCCTTTAATTATAATTTTCTTTCCTTTAATTTTCACTTAATTTCCTTCAATTTTGACTTTGGAAAAATGACTTTATGCGATTATTTAGTGTTAATTACATGCTGGTTTTTGATAACTTTTCATCTTCAATTTTTTTGATTTCATAAGATTTTTATACCCTAAAATAATTTCTGCTTTATGAATCTTACCAAAAAGTTTTTTGAGAAATGATTTCGTTAATTAGAGATTGAACTCTATAGCAAAAAAAAAATAAAAAAATCAAAATTTAGCATGAGTTAGTAAATTTTCTTTTATTGTGCAAAGAGATAAAAGTTGAGAGGTAGCAAAACTGATTTCGTTAATTTTTAGTTACATCTATCGTTTAAATTATTTTACTGAAACGATTTATTTCAGAATTACTATGTATTTATTTCATTTATATATAACCATTATTTTATTTATTTTATTTTTGATGGGAATTCATACGAATTGATTGAATTTATTTTGGTCTCCTCTTGTATAAATCTATGCATTTTATCTATTTTGAGAGAGAATCATTATACATTAATTTAGTTTATTTTTAGTTACATCTTGTTTACATTTTATTTAATTTATTTTGAGTATGAAAGTATAAACTTATCTCGTTTATTTTTTGGTCGTTTTTGAAAACATTTCTATTATTAATTATTTTGAGGTGAAACCCATACAGATTGGTCCCGTTTTGTTTTTGGTCTCAACTTATGAATATTATTTCATTTATCTATTTATTGTGAATAGCGTCAGTATAAATGCGTTTCATTTTTTTTCAGGTTATTATTTTCTGTAAATAATTTAATTTACTTATTTGAGTGGGAATAAATATAAATTACTCTTGTTTTCTTTGTCTGCTTGTATGCATTATTTTATTCGTTTATTTTGAGTGCAATCAATATAAATTTATTCCGTTTATTTTTAATTTAAACTTGAAAACATTATTCAATTTATTTACTTCAGGAAGAATGATCTGAAATTACGTCTTTTTCTGTAGAAATTAAAGGCTCAGAGCATGACCCAAAATACCATTCTTGCAGCTGTAGTGTTTGTAAAATACAGCCACAACCCAGGAGAAATTCCAGATTAAGGCTGTATGGAGATTTTACAAAACAGCCAATGGGTAAGACACGTATGAAGAGTTTTTTTCACTTATTTTTAAATATTCCTAATTTTATTATTTAATAAAATGTAATACAACTATTGGAGAAAAGTTCTCTTTCTGTATCCATGCCATTGTTTGCAAATGCAATCAGTAAACTACCAGAGGTATGACAAGCTTATACAAATGGCTTCTTCTATTGCGATAGCCTCTATTGGAAACTATGGAGATTTAAAAACAAAAGAGGAAATATGGTTCACAAACTTAAATTTTTAAAATAACACATTGAAGATAAAGTGGTTTCTTTTTTAGGGAACCTACAAATATGTTTCTCGTGGGCTCTCCTATTAGGGCTATGGGGTTGAGCGGATATTTTGCTACTTGAGGTAGCAAAATATCCGCGGTATCTCCAAACCATTTTATTTAAAACTGGGCCAACGAATTCTCATCTATATTGGGGTATAAGCAATACCTTATTGATTTGAGGTCTGAAATGAACTGTAATAACTACCTTTGTTAAATTATTAAGTCTTGACTCGCGAAAAAAAAAAAAAAAGGCAAAGTGTTTTCGCCTGATTTTCAGGCAATAACATAGTTTTTCTTTAATTTTGGCCTGGTGGACCGTTTTTGCTTAGTTTGAACATCGTGACACAATTTTGGCCTTTGAAATAATTTTTAACTTTCACCAAATAAATTTTTAACTAATAATATTTCACTATGCGAGTTATTGGATGAAATTCGATGTCTTATTCCATTCAATGCTTTGCTTGGCAAAAATACATCCGTGTATTTTTACTTGTATTTCTTCACATGTTTATATTTTTCATGTATTTTTTCAAATTTTGTGTCTTTAAGGAAATTGGGAAAACTGATATTAAACTGACTATTTAACTGAAAATTGCTTTATCAAGATTAACTGCATTTACTATATTGTTCTACAAGGTATATTTTTATTTATTTATTTTTTCTCATTTTGGGAAACAGCATCGCCTTCAGAGACTTCAGCTTTCCATCTGCCACTCCAGAAACGTACAACTTCGGAGGACTTCTGTAGTCGGACTGCAATGTCCTCATTTCGTCTTCAACCTAATGTCTCATCTTTCAGCTACCATCATCATCGTCATCACACTTTTCTATCAACAGATGGCAGCACCAGAGTACCTCACCAAACTTTGTCTCCATCAGATACATCTAGATCTACATACGCATCTGCTTCTACGTCATCTCATGTAGTTCAGCCTGTTCCTCAGTATCTACCCTTGAATTTAAAAGCATTCTCTCAAAGAATGTTATATGGATATCCCATGATTAATAAGCCTCAATATCCACTCTCCATTCCAGCAAGAACCAGTCACTAATCAAAATTTCTGTTAAGTGCAATATTCTTTAGTTGTCGAAATGATTTCAATTAATATAAATCAATCAATTGGTCACGATAACTCAAATAAACATAACAGTTACCTAAACATGATTACTTTTAAGAGATTAAGTGTGTGTATATATATATATATATATATATATATATATATATATATATATATATATATATATATATATATATATATATATATATATATATATTATCTCCTTTTTATTATTATTATTATTTTAAACCAACATAAACTTCATTTTATAAAACTCTTGGAAACTGAAAATATAAGTAATATAATGAACTTTTAATAACTAAAATATATAAACTTTTAGTTATAACCTTTAGTTATAAATAATAATTAAACTTTGCTTCTTGAAACTTAATAATTATTTATCATTTCCTCATTTGCGTGTTGAGATTATCAATTTATTTATTTTTGACATATTCAGTAGATGGCGCCACTTCAGTGAACATTTATTCACTGTAGAGTTTTAATCCAAGGATATTTTTTTGTAAAAATCAAACGTTAATATGGATTCAGAACCTATTATTTACAGTTTTCCTTGCCCTAAGATTCCTCATATGTAATTACCATATTTGATTTTTTTATTAACTTTTTATGTAAACAATTGATTCTAATCGAGTTACGAGTACAGTTTACAGCTTATAGGAACACATCTTTCTTTCACTTATAACAAATATTTAGTGATTTCTAGAAAATGACACACAAACCTGTTTAAAAAAAGGAGTCTAATGGAACAGAAAAATTATTTCTGTCGTATACAATATACAAACTGAAATGACACGATTTAAGTTTCGAAGATACGTTAAGCAAAGGATGTACTTCAATGCACAATTGTGTATCATCGAAAGGAGTCAATAGACTTAGCATTCAATAACTAGAAGAAACTAAAACATATCGAAATTATATCCACGTGAGAAAACAATCTGAGATAAATATGTGGAAATGAGTATGATTATGTAAATAGACTTTGAAAGAACCCCAGCACTTTATTTTCAGTATTTCAAAGGTAATCCCAGTTGTAAGTCCAAATACGCGTTTTGTAAAAATAACTTATGATTGTAGAATTAGACTTTTGTATATAGAACTGCTATTAAAACAATATGGATGATTTAAAATTGTGGTTTATTATTAACATACTACTTGAGTGTATTTTAGTATAACACATTTTTGGTGTTTTTATAAATGTTACCCTGTCTTCAAACCATTTAGGCTCTGTTCACATTGCATCCAGAGTGTCGTATTGCGTTCCTCCGTCGGCATCTAGATTGTTGACATAACCTGTGATTGGTTTGAAGTATCACTTGGTCATTGCATCGTATTAAATGTAATTTTTTTTTATCGCTAATGCTCCGGAAACAATGTGAACAAGACTTTATAAAAAATGGAAGCATGCACGGGGAAAGCGCCTGCTCAGTTGGTCACTTTTCTTATATCGGCTGCTAGCCTTTTTATTTTGACCGAAAAGTGTAACGATATATGTTAAACTAACTGAAAACCTGTACTTCGTTACGGAGTACATTCTAATTAAATACAACGTCAATATATGCAACTAATGCCAAATATATATATAGATATATATAGATATATATATATATATATATATATATATATATATATATAACAAATACAACGATCAATGTATGCAATTGTTGCAATAAAAAAACGAAAAAATATATTTATAAAAAAATCGTAACGGATATTTTCATAGACAAAATAATGAAGAAGGAAATATTCAAATTAAACCTGATAAAACATACTAAAGATATAGTACAGTTTGAAGAACACTTCTTTAACCGTATTTTAATATTTTTTTGGATAATGTCCAATCGTCTGCCGCATTAGCAAGAAAAATATTTTTTTGTTCGTCTATTTTGTTGTTATGCACGTCACGCAAAATTAGTTTAAAGTATCCCAAAAAGAAACGAAACCACGTGATCAGCATTTAATAAATTAAATTCTAAAAAATAAATCTTTAAAAATTCACCAAAAATCAGAAAATGAAGGTAAAAAATTAGAACTTACTGCATTAGAAAGAGAAAAAAATATTTTTTTTTGTCTATTTAGTTGTTACGCACGTGACGATAAATTTATTGAAAGTACCAGAAAAAGAAATCACGTGATCAGCATTTAATAAATTAAATTCTAAAAATTAATCTTTAAAAATTCACCAAAAATCAGGAAATGGAGGTAAAAATTCGAAAAAAATTTCATTTTGAAGGAATTTTTATGATCTTTCTCGTGATATAAATTTTATAACCCTCAATGTATTATTTTAAATGCAAACGTAAAAAAAGTTTAAAAAACAGCTTAAAAATTTAATTTTAAAAAATCTAAGAAGAATTTTTGAAAAATCTTTCTTAGTGCACCCCTACACTATTAGAAGAATCGCCATGCAAAATTTCAGCCCTTCAGGTCCAGCGGTTTGGTCTGTGCGTTGTATGTCAGTCAGTCAGTCAGTCAGTGAATGAATGAGTCAGTTACGGAACTGTTTTATATATATAGATTTGAAATATATTTTTATGCATAAAAATATAATATTTTTGTCACAAAATCCAGAAAATAAAATGCGGTTTTTAAATTTCTGTGAGAGGAGGCTATAATTTCCGCTGTTATCTAAGAGAGTATTTAACAAAAAGTTTCGATATTAGAAAAAGGATGATAAGAGAGTAATCATGAAATAAGAAATGATATGTGGCATTAATAAATCTATAAAATTTTTTATAATGCGTTAAAAAATAATAAACTCTTCATGAACCCATTATTTACAGTTTTTCTAGCTCTAAGATTCTTCATATGTAATTATCATATTTGATTTTTATTAACTTTTTATGTAAACAATTAATTCTAATCGAGTTACGAGTACAGTTTACAGCTTATAGGAACACATCTTTCTTTCACTTATAATAAATATTTAGTGATTTGTAGAAAATGATACAGAGACCTGTTTAATAAAGGAGTCTAATGGAACAGAATTTTTTTTTTTTTCCGTCGTGCACAACATACCGTAGATAACAAAATATCTGATGCATCAAATGGGGTTTTACTAGAAGCGTAACCTCGTCATAAGTGTGAGAGCTCATAAAATTTTACGGTTAGATTCTAAACTGGAGAAGTGAGGTTCAGGGTCACTATAGTGGCGCCCGTTCAAATCAAGAAGTTTGGGTAGACGGTGAAGGAACCAAGAAGACAATAAGAGTATACTATGCTCACTCCACTCCGAGTTTAACAAAATTCTGTTTAACAGGTTCCACACTATAGCCATTTTCCATGAATCAGATCATTAAGAACTGTTTTAGGTGGATATGATACCCAAAATTGTTTTTAGCGGCTGTTGAAACAAAATCCTTTTTCAGGCTGCAAGATAGAACCAAACTAGCTTTCATCATCTGTCAGTAAAGTTTATTTCTAAAACTTGCTTTAGATCCAGGAGGGAGTTCCTGAAATAAGTTTACCCCTCTACTCGAAAACATTAGACTCTAAAGAAGGTATCAATGGATCATTCATTTAAAAATAAACAGGGAAAGCCAGGTTGAATCTTTTATTTTGCGTGTGTAGATACTAAATACATGCTAACTTCCCTTTTTGATAATATCCCAGCAGTGGAGGGCAATGTTAATGCAATTTCACAATTACAAATACTTGTATAATTATTGAAAAGATTGTGTCACTTTAACATACCATTTAACTTAGTTACTATATATCCTTACATAATAGCTTTTTAACATACAATGCGGTAAGAGTGGGGATCAAATGAAGAAACAATTATATGCTTCTTTGAGAAGTTATGAATATTCAATGGCGCTTATAATGTGCTATCGTTGGCGTATATTTTATTCATGCAATTGGGTTTTCTAAATCCGAGGTTCTCAACCGGCCATACTCTCCCTTGGACACCACAGGGTATTTCAAGGGGGCTACAGGTGAATACAGGCGTAAGAGGGGGGTGAGGCGCAGAAAGAAGCAAAGTGCACCATGGTAGGATAACATGTCTGCGTATTCCGTTTTTCACTCAAGGAATTGCTTCATCGGCGGCGTTTAAGTCAGGCGCTCAGTAGAAGCCTACTGCGCTATTTTTCAGTGGCAAGGAAATGGATAAAACGATATCCTCCTTCAGATGAAAACTTTTCTAGTCTCTTAACCACTTTAACGATTTAAGCATATTCCATCTTACATAATACTACAATACTGCAAGAGCATTTAGAATTGCGAAATTTTAAGTGTACTGAAATAAATTTAAAGTACGTTTATGGTAAAACATTGGCAGATTTAAATAAAAGAAAAAATTGAACTGGCCTAAAATAAGTTGATCAGACCTACCCAAGAAAAAAAAAATATACAAAGTTCCTTCATGTTTATTATGTACGCATTCAATAAGAATTTTTGAAAATATATATCAAGCTGCTTACAGCAAGATTTATATCACCAATTCACCAACTCTAAGAGGACAAGTTATATCATTCAAATGTTGAAATGTCCAATATGTAAACAACATTTGCATGAAAGCTAGCCTACTTTAGTAGAAAGACACTCCACTTTAGAAGAAAAGATACTCTGCTTTAATTACTATACATAACAGGTACTCTACTTTATAAAATTCTACTAAAAATTAGAAAAACCTTTTCTTCAATACGTTTTTAAAGTAGTTAGTGACTGCTGAATTTCGTAAGTGATATTTTAATAAATTTTGAAAATATATGCTACATTTATTTTCATTCATGAGATAAATTATAAAAATTAAATACCTACCTTTGTTTTTTTCACACATAATAATTTTTTTGCACGTTACAAAAATTCTTATCTCAAAATGTTTAATATATGTTAAAATTTAATGGCTTCTCAAGAAACTCTTCGTATTCTAGTCAAAAAAAATTTTAAGAGGCTCTGTTTAGAAACCTAAATGCGCCTCAGAAGCTATAACCTCCACAATTTATTTTTAAAAATTATTTCAATTAAACACAAAAAAACTAATTTAATTTCATCGTTTTAAATAGATTCTTTGTATTTTTAGTAACACTAGATGGCAGCACCAGCCTAATTAAAAACATGGATTGTGTTACGTAAACCATCGTTAACTCAATAGATGGCAGCACAAGTCTGAGTAAAGCTCTGTTTCTCAAAGGGAAGAATTTCATACCAGGACTTTCTTTTATTTTTTTCCCCTGCCTAAAGCGAGATGTCGAACTTGTACTTTCCGAGGTGATAAGGTTAAACAACGTATGAAAATTAAATCGTGACTGGGGCAAAAGTTAAAACCGCAAATCACGTTCATCCGTTTTCATCACGATAAGGAATCTCCGTGGGTGGTCTTGTCAGGCGGCTGCGGAGGCCATGGGTTCAAATCATAAATTTAACAGTCAGTTATACAGATAAGGAAAATAATCGTTCCATCTATCAAACAAAATGAATTATAATAAACTTTATGACAACACTGAATATTTCAATTAGATCCTGGGTTTCGCGTACGTGGGTAATTACGGATGTGTATGGGGCTGCTTAAATTAGTACTTACACAAAACCATAATATGCATTTTGTTGCTGGATTGTTCATACAAGGAGAGAAAAGAGAGGCACTCAACCTCCGTGAAAAACAAAACTAGGTATGACTGTAACCGTCTCAGACAAAGTTTGCAACCTCGATGCGCAACTTCAATTTTTTTTTCTTTTTATTAATAATCTTAAATAAGTACAAATAACTAGAAAAAAAAACAGAACGAAATAAAATATTTTCAGAGAGCTGACACTATTTCGTTTCTTATTATTTTCGTTCGATTGGAAAGAGAGGAGGGGCACACATAAAGAAAGAAACGTTGAAGTATTTCTTTTCTTTCATTATTTAACTACAAAATTTTCCTTATCATATGACCTAAGCGGCTGATCCTTAAACTAACGTTCTGTTGACCAAATGTGGACTGAGAAGGGTTTGATTATGAAAGATTGTCTGAACCAGCGAATCTATGAAAAAAAGAATTTCGTTTCATAGATTCAAGATATGAAAAAAATAATAGGAAATTCATAGTTAAAGTAAGTCTATACCCTAGTATATCTGAGGTCCTTAAGATGCAAAGGCTAAATTTTTCAACTGACAAATCATTGTTGAAATAATATTTAAGTTGGCACCCCCTTCACATATCTGTTTATATCTTAATGTTTAAACTGAATTAAAGTACAATTAGTAATATACGTTGAAATAATCAGATATAAATCTACCATTTAAAAGTCTTAAGATGGCCCCCCTAGCTTTTCAATTTTTTCATTTGACCCACAAACAATAAATTTTGCTCAATCCAGGTCTAAACCAGTGATTTTGAGCCTCACTTGCAGTTTGCATCAGTATTTTATTTTAAAGGTCTTAATCTAACGTACAGATATCTTTGAGAGAATTCAGTTGTCCGTAACTTGTGTGTAGTAACCATGCTTAGGAGTTGCAAAGCACCCTAATACATACATCCTATAATGCATATTATTACATTTGATAAAACTTTAGTATACTTTAGTCTTTCTATACTGTGAACGCATTGGGTTTAAACTTCAATTTCTTTGTCAGTATTTCAGGCACAGTTCCGAGGTAGATATTACTACTGTAGACAGTGGCAACTCAAGACTGAGGAATGCGGATTGTAAATCTTATAATAAGCAGTGGGACTATCACTTATTAGTAATTTCTTCGATGTGTTTTGTAAAATAACATCGCTTTTTCATTCAGATTATTCAATAAATTCCATCAACTTCAAAACACTGAAGGTTTAGAGATAAACGGCAGAGGGGGAAACATCGCAATTTTCTTTTAACAATTGTGTCTACGACACCCGTCGACCGGGTTTGTAACCAGTTGCGTCGTGTGCGTGGCTCCATTCAATTACATAGGTTACGACTCATCAGGGACTGGTTTGTGATTCGAGTCAGTTATCAGTTTCTTTTGAGTTGCCCCGTGTGCAGACGGCCGTAGTCTTTGCAAGCAGTGTTTGCAATCACTACATCCCAATCTTTTCAAAATGTCCACCATTCGCTATACTGAGGTAGCACAAACAAACAATAAAATTTTCCATCACACCCTGTAGTGTCTCAACAAAAATCAACCTGCCACACAGATCGCCGATTGAAGTGCGTCCAACGTGGTGGGATGGTTCCTGTAGACAGTATATTTTAATATGCCCCACTAAAAATAGTCACAGGGACTCAGGTCCGGCGAATATAGAGGCCAATCCATGCCTTTGCCAATAAAATTTGGCTAACAGCGCCATCCGTTAGCAGCTTTTGAAACTATTTCGAAAATTAGTGCATAAAATTCTTACAGCTTTCACGATAAACATACCGTTTGTTGCATCTTTGTTTTCGAGATTTTTAATTTTGAAATCAGGGACTCCTTCTCTGGACACACTGTATATATATGAACAATATTGTTGGAAAAGAGACTTCCTGAAAACTTTGTTGAGGCATTGGTTCATTAAAGTGAGCGTTTAGCATAGTATAGAATCTAGAACAGTGGTGCGCCAACTTTTGTCGACCGCGACCCACTTTCTTCAAATAAAAAATCACTTGACCCCCAACGAAAAGTTTTTGTAGGAGCGAAATTTAAGAAACTAGGAAAATGTTAACAAAAAAATAATGTATAAGCAAATTTTGACAAACTAATTTAAAAATCCAGATTTGAAAACCTAGTCATACACAGATAGGTAGATAAAAATGGAAACAATGGAAAGTATAGCCTTTTGCTGATGAATTTTTTTGTTATAAGGGTCTTTGACATCGTATTTAACTATATCATAACACATATTTATTTTATCACATAAAAAAATTAATTCAAAATATAAAAAAATGTTATTATAGAAAATTTAAAGCATATTTTTTAATTATATAATTCAATATGATATAAATTTACTTCAGGCAATTCGTGACCCCTCCAATATTTTTAGTGACCCACAGTTTGCGCACCTCTGGTCTAGAAAATTTAAAGCATATTTTTTAATTATATAATTCAATATGATATAAATTTACTTCAGACAATTTGTGACCCCTCCAATTTTTTTAGTGACCCACAGTTTGCGCACCTATTGTCTAGAAAATTTAAAGTATGGGTTTTAATTATATAATTCAATATGATATGAATTTACTTCAGACAATTCGTGATCCCTCCAATTTTTTCAGTGATGCTTCAGTTTGCGCACCTCTGGTCTAGAAGTCCAATTTAGGAAAAAGGGTTTATTCCTCTGATTCATCAGTAACTTTCGCCTACTTGTTATACCCCATTCAGGAACGTGGGTTGCCCGAGAGCAGTTTTAGTGTTTTAAACCTGAAAACCTTTTTTTTCTACGTAAAAATTAGTAGAAATCTCTGTTATTATATACCATGGGAAGTTCTTTACATAAGTATGGGGTGTGATGGCTTGCACACGCTCTCAAAACAACGTGGGGCAGAGTATTGCCTTCTACAGAAAGGCAGTGGGCAGAGTCGTCGTCGCTAAAACTGATTAAGTTATGAACTTCATCGTTAAAACAACTTTCTGCCTGTTTGTGGGAGTCTAACATAAATGAACAACATAAATGTGCCTAACATAAACTGCCTGACGCATGGGATTCAGAACGATCACATTATTACGTAAGTACAGAAGATAGTTAGTTAAAGGGACTTAATACGTAAATTTCCTTCTTTGAGAGGGATGAAGTCAAGACAAAAGGAACACAACTAATAACCTGATGATACAGATTATCATTTGGTCATGGATATCATCAAATATTAGAGAAGGCGAGTTTAAAAGTAAATTTTTTACCATCCAGTGTTGATCATGATGAAAAAGATTTTCTACGGTAATAGAGAGAGCGAAAGAAGAATATTGACATAATATAGGATAGAATGATCAAAACTGCAAATAGTATAGGTAACAAAACATTTCAGCAAAATGCAATTTTTACAATATATTATTTACTGTTATGCTAATTGAGGCCCCGTAACGTGTTCAAGTGATGTTTATTTTTAAGTTTAAAAATCTGTATCTACTGAGGAAGATGTATGTGTAATATATAATCGCACTTCAGTAAAAATATGTAAGGTGGTTGCTTTGGTTCAGTGTTTGGTGACCTGGCGAAAGATTTAAATCTTTCGCCTCAGTAGATACAGATTTTTAAACTTAAAAATAAACATCACTTGAACACGTTACGGGGCCTCAATTAGCATAACATTACTGTTTGGTAGTAATTTGAAATTTTCCAGTTTATTTCTTCTTTTTTTTTACCATACTGTAAAATCTTGAGTATAATAGGCACATTTTTTTCACATTTTCGTCCTCAAAAATGAGGGTGTGTATTATACTCGTGTACAAAAGAAACGTACTTTTAAACATTAAATAAAAAACAAACAATAGATGAGCTGTATTCTATTGAAAGTGATTAAGACTGATAATATGACAGTATTGTTTGTTTTGAATTATTAAATTTAAATTTTTTTTCTACCGAACTCGACGTTTTCGTTTATTTTTATTCAAATTTTATTTATATTAATAAGTATTTGTGCAATTTTTAAATAAAATATTGAAAAGTTATGGGTGCGTATTATAGTCGAATATTAATTTTTTTCCGAAAATTTCGCGCAAAATCAAGCATGCATATTATAGACGTGTGCGTATTACAGTCAAGATTTTACGGTAGTCGCCTTTAAACATCGATTCTAAATATTATAAGTGTGTGGTTTTACTGAATATTTTCTTTTCGAATAACTTTAAAGGTTTATAGAGCTTTTTCTTTACAAAATATCCGTGATGCTTTCCAGTTTTTCTATTCAAACTGAACCAGAACAAAAGCGAACTAAATTATTTATCTCACTGTTTCATTGTTTTTCAATTTAGATCAGTGTTTAAAATATGATGTGTAATTATGTTTTATAAATTAATAAAGGCTGTATTAAAATTAATCATTACACAGTATTCCATATTCCATAGTAAACAGAACCGGAAGGCATGCATTAGTCAGCTTTAACCAACTGTCATTGTGGCGCCATCTATTGCACGGAATCATAGCTATTCCTCCACTATCGCAGAGTAATGACCTCCGATGTCTACATGACTTCAAAGCGGCCCGCCTGACATAAAAAAGCGTCATTTTACCGATCTCCTGGGGCGGACGAAACGCTCGTAAAGCGACATGGGGTGGACAGCGGGCAGTCCGTTTCGAGAATGCGGGGGAGCGTGAAATTAACGACCGACGGCGTTCCTTCTTTTTTCTTTCTCCACTGGCGTTCCACCTGCAGCGTTGCGCAATGTGGAATGTAGCGTGCGTGTGGTAGTCATCGTTAAAGCGGGATGTTTAACAAGCAATGAATCAAGAGGGGTTTTATGTTTTTTGAGGATTTTTCTTGTTTCTGAACTTGTATTTTGGAATAAGGTTACGCTAAATGAGTTGCTGGGACACAGGCAGAACTGAGATGCTTTTTTTTTTTCTTTCTGCCTTTTTTTTTTATATAGAGAGCAAAGCTACTAAGGAAGAAAACAGTTGAACGAGCTGAGGTAAAATGTCAACATATGGAACGTCGGAACTAAAGTGGATCAAGTCCGAAAAATCCTACGTTCGACGAGATGCTTTTGTTTGCATTGTTTGATTCTCAAACTAGGCTATCAGAACTATTTTTTTATTATTTTTTTTATCATTGAATAGGATACCTATCTTAAACGTGGGTTATAACCTCAAAACATCAACTGTATTCATTGAAGTGGGAATTCCATTTGAATTTTAAGTAAGGACATAGACAGAACTACAAACAAGCAACATTTTTGTGCGTACTGAAAGGGACAAATCAGATATGTGCTTAGAAACTGCCTTTGGCATAAAACACGAAACCTCTAATTGGCTGTTTAAAAGAAAGTCAACACAAAAAAGCAGAATGATTATTTTTTTTTCGTTACTTCTTATATTTCAAAATACCAATCTAAATTGTTAAATTATCAAGTTCCTAAAGACAAATTTAATGTTTTTTTCAGCATAAGATTAAAAGAAAATGAAAAAAAAAATTCAGGTACTCTCTTCTAACGAAATTACCGCAGTTTATTAACGTAGGATTACTTATCGTTGCTTACCTCTTTTGTATGTGTATATGCATATATGTGTTATATATATGTATTTATATATATATATATACATATACGCATGTTAAAATTTTAACACATTTTGGTACTTTTCTGTTTAACTGCTTACTGCTTGTCGAAGCGATACAGACTGGATTCGGCACGCTGCCAAAATTACAACTCGCGAGGATGGATGGACGGACGGTTTTAGCGTCTGAAAATTTGTTCTCCGAAGGACCGCTATGGAGGAATGTAATCCTACGCTAAAAAACTCATCTTTAATTGTCCCCATTGTCCAATCAAAATACTGGTAACTTTTGATCAGTTTAGCCACTTGTGCTGGGTGGATAATTGGGTTTTATGCCGTTTAAAGTTTTATAAGATTAAAGTTAAAATATTAGCAGGGTTTCATTACTAATTACTGATTACCCACTACTAATTACCCAGGTTCGTTTTTAATCCCAGCGTGTAAGTCACTGTAGAAAAAAAAATAGACACAACTTAAATGTTTTTATAAATGATGAGAACCAATATTTAAAAATTAACAACGAATATTTATTACACAAATAAACAGTTAAATTACAGTATTAAAATGATTCTTCTTCTCATAACTACATGAATAATAAATAATGTGCTAAAATGATTAATATTCTTTCAAATAACAAGTTGGGTCCTCACCGGATTAGCATGTAAAGGTATGTATCATTTAAGGGATATTTAATTTAAATTTAATTAGAAAAAAATTGTACTGCCACACAACAGAAGTGCAAGGACTGACTTACCCCAAAATTCGGCTAGCTAAGATGACATCATGGTTGTAAGTAAAGTGGCAGGGTGGACTCGAGAGTCCACCACAGGGCAAGCCCGCAGGCTATTCGCCCTCTGCACACCTCTATATCCTCTCTCCGCTCTTCTAATCTCAAAAACTTTCTCTCTATCTCTACTCAAAATATCATTTCTACCTCTTAATATTCATCTCAACTTTTTGCATATATGTTTCCACCTTCCAATCACAATATTTTCTTCTCCATATAAACTCCACCTACGTCTTAAAACTCTTTTCTAGTGGCCCCAATATTTCTCTTTTATTAAAATCACACTTCTCATTGGACCTATACTTATCTTTCACATTTCTCCCCTTTTCCTTTCTACATTTTTCTTATATTTTATTTTCTAACACCTGGTCAGTTTTATAACATCTTTTCTTTACCATGATCCGACAATACTGCTACCGTTGCGTAAATTCCTTTCAATTCTTATTCCTTATTCTAGGAGGTCTATCCGACTGACCCTCGTCTGTTACGCAACTCTTTTATCATGGGGCTTTTTTTGGGGGGAGCGGTCTTTTAACTTACCGCGATTCTAACTTACTACTGGGCCTTTCTTATGGGACTAATTCATCGGTTACTAAGTCAAAGGACATCGCGCTATTCTCCAACGTTTTCCCCTCTTTACCATAAATATATTTTTATTGCGTACGTTTCCCTTTTCTAACAATCTTTTAAACTTATGTAAAAGGCCTTTTCTTATGTTGACCACTATACCCGGCTAACTCCTGAATCTACCCTTCCTCTGCGTATCCAATTTTATAGCTGACCTTTTTCTTATTTCCTTATCCTTTCACTACGTTTTACAATGGATAAAAGAATCTTGAAATCGCTTGCCGCTTTTAACAAATCTCCGAGAAACCCTTTGCTGGCTTAAAGAGCCAGCACTTGTACATTTTGCCGCTTCGTAACGTCAGCAGCTTGTTTATTATTGTGGATTTGTCCAGTGTTAGATAAGAGCTCACCATATTTTAAACTGGCGTACTGATATCTTTCAACTCTTTTAGTTGGCATGCAATTGATTTCTGGAAGTAAATTACACCCACAGTAAACTCCCCGGAATTTGCATCTGCAACTGCAGGAAGCACCTAACGTCTTTTAAACAGAACTTCTTTAAAATGGCTTTTAAAATTGCAGTATTTAAATTACTTTAACATTTTAATAAAAATATATAATCTATCAGCTGATAGAATGATCCTCGTATATCACCAGGAATTTGTAACCAAAGCCGAATGCTCTGATATGAAGCAGGTCTTGTCTAGAGGAGCTGTCTTCCAAGAAATACGTACATGAAACTGTGCGGGCTAGACAAATCTCGTGACGGTTTGAGAGGTTGGAGGATAAAAATTTAAGGAGGTTGTTTATGTTGTTTCGAATTCTTGGTCCAGCCTCAACTAGATCAAGTTCATGAGTCCATGCACCCTCATAAAATCCAGAACTATCAGCGGATCAGCATACGTATATATCATTTATAGCCAACCTCACGCAGATGGCCAAGAGAGGCCTGCTCTATATTGCACTTGCTGTGCACTGGGAAGACCTTTCGGGCTAGATCATAAGTAAGAAGATCCTCTGACGAACCTAGAGGTGGCAGTCTGCAAATCTGTAGCACTCCCAAAGTTTAAAGCGCCTTCAGGACAAGCTCTGCAATACCAATTATGAGTGTGGAGGAATTCTCCAAGACTTCTTGTCCGCAGTTTATCCTAACAGGGAAGATCTCAAGATAAGTCGAAGAAACATTGGAACTTAGGAGTTCTGGACATCACTCCTTAGCCAGGTTATCAGGCGTCAGGTTTATCAGAGGCTGTTTAAACCTGCCGTAAAGAACTATCTGAGTCAAAGAAAAACCTTTGTCACTAAAGTTTAGATTTCTTCCAAAATATTTGACGCTCAGTTGCGGAAAAGGATATTCAATACAGTTCAACATCTTTCTCTTTCGTCTTATTAGGGAAATTATATCCTCACCAAATTTTTTTAGCGTAATTTAAATTCTGAAACATTATTCATAGTTTTTTAAATGAAAAATATATGCAGATTTTCTTGAAGTCGGTGCCAGGTTCTTTGGAGAAATTCTTAAATGCAATCCGATAATCAGGAAAAATCTTTTAAATTTTTCCCTGTTCAATTCAGAGTTTTCTTCGAGAATGTAGTCAACGATATACAGAGGCTGTTCACACATTTTTTAGACGATGTATATTGTATTCACAAAACTAAATTACATAAAATTCTTGTGTTTTAAATGCTCCATTTGACATCCCTTATCCTGAACTATCTTTCGACAACGCAATTTCCAAGATTATAATGCCTTTTGAAGTGTCAGAAGAGGTATTCTATCCCATTCGTCCTGAACAGCTTTCCAGAGTCCTGTAAGGGTTTTGGGACGACGTTTGGATAATGCAGATTTTAAAAGTCCGAAAGCACAAAAATCCATAGGTGATACACAGGGAGATTTAGTAGGGATATCAGTGAAGGGTATGGCCTTGATACCAGTTTTTTGTTCCATTTCTTTTAGGAAATTTACAGTGGATTTTGATGTGTGACTGCTAGCTTTGTCCTGATGGAGTCTCACAGATTAATGGCACTGTGGGTAAAGCAATGGTGTTTCATTCAAAAAAATTGGCGATAAAATATGTACCTGATAGCATTTGGAGTTAATCTTGACATTTTTTTCCACTCTCTTTATTTTTAACTTGCCATTATAAGAAAAACCAGCAACAATAATGAATCCCTTAGAAAAACTTTCTTTCGATTCTTTGAACCATGTACTTAAATTTTTTTCTCCCCTTTTATGATATAAATGACTCTTTTTTTTGTTGCAATCTTTTAAATACACCCATGATTCATCTATTGTGACAATTGTTTTCCATTTTTCTTTGGATAAGTGTTTCTCATATAGAATTCTGCAGCGTGTCCTGCGTTCAGCGACATGATTTGGAAGAAGACGATGCTCGTTGCGTTTTTTCGCTTTCTTAAGATTTAAATCAACGTTTATTATTTTGTTTACAGTGGACACCAAGCATTTTAATGATTTTGCAACTGTTCTTTGACTAGGGGGATTTTCTTTTAACATTAAACAACGTACCTTTGCAATAGTCGAAGATGTCCGTTTTTTCCTTGGATACTTGTTTGGAATTTTTGTCCCACTTGAGGCTCCAATTTGACGTTTTTTTTCTTTCTTGTTGACGATATTACCTATGGACGCTTTAGATAACACAAAACCATGACTCTCACATCGTTTTTGGATAACGGAGTATGCATATTTCTTTTCGGAAAGAGCATAAATGTAGCCTTCGTACCACTGCTTTGTTATAAACGCCATTTTGAATAAAAACAAAACTTTCAAGCCGTAGACAATAATTTTGACTTTTAAAAACATAGTACAATTGCAATTATTTCTTTTTCAGCAAACGATTTTTTATTACCGCTTAACAAAATCGTCTAAAAAATGTGCGAACAGCCTCTGTATATATATATATATATATATATATATATATATATATATATATATATCTGTCTCTCTCTCTCTTTATTTCTATATATATATATATATATATATATATATATATATATAGTGAAATTCCTCTAGCCGGCCACACCTCGCTAAACGGCCACTTTTTTCGGAATCATCACTGGCCGCCTTATAGAAGTCCACCCCTATTCAACGTCCAACCCTATATTCTATCGAAGCTGATCAACGACTTGGCATTGGTAATTGAGTGTTAGAATATACTGGAGATGGTGGGCTCAACCCCAGCTTTGATCACATTTCATCTTTTCCCGAGAAATTAGATAATTAGAGCTATGGGTGATAAGCAGTTGCCTTTTTAAGGATTGCAAAAGAATAATCCTAACCGTAAAAATAAATTGTGTAATCATCACCAAATTGTCACCAAAGCCTGTGTTCTGAAAACATAGCGTTAACTGATTCTCGTTTTTGAATTCGCGTTTTTTTGCAATTTCTTCACAAAAAGGTTGGTTTTCAGACGGTTTTTTTATAGTACTTAATTAACACACTGTACGCTTCTTTTAATTTTATTTAATCTAGATATATTTTTTTTCTCTTTTTCTCAGTGTCCACTCCCTCCGACATACACCTCCCATTCTTTATCAAGGATTACCAAAAAGCACCCAATGTGAAAATGCTTTGAACATATTAAGTTCGCAGTAATCAATTTATTTGTGCATTTCTTCATGGCACCTCCAAGCGTGTTTATACTCGAAAAAGCTCAGACTTACTAAGATTATCAAACAGATAAGTAAACTTTTTTTTTTCCTTCTTCATTTCTTCAGAAGATTTAAAAGCTTTTCCTAAATACACATGCGTATATTTTAAGCATGAAAGTATTTTTCTGTCAGTGTCACGTATGGAATTTATTATTTTCATTTTTCTACTTAAATTTTTATCTATCTATCTATGTGCGATCGCGACATTACTATTTCCCCTCTTCTGACTGTCTTAAAAATTACAACGCATGAACGAGATTTGTGATTCCCTTGGAACGAAAAAAATAACCGGAGAATGTAGACATTTATAGACCTGATTAATATACCTTATTCTTATCAACTACTTTAATTTCAACTTCCTAAGCATAGCGAATATTTTTTCTTGTCTTCAGATAAAAACACTGCTTATTTATGTCTCCTATTTTCCTTGGTTTCCGGGGAGAATTGCACACGTTGATCACGTTTACTTAGCCGAACGTCTCATTAAATAGATAATGGCGACAGCTTTATTACGGGCAGTTGCATTAAATGTTGTCTTTCCTCAAATACGCACCTATTGATGTTATACCATTAGCAAGAGAGATTATTCGGCGCGAACAAAAAAAAAAAAGCGTTTGTGTTCGCCCTGAGCAATAAACGTACCATCAAAAGAGCGAGTATTAATTATATAGTTTGTAATAATACCATGCGGATAATTAACTGTACTTATCCCAAATAAATGATGTAAAATCACACAAAGTCCGTGTCACTAGCTAAAGGCGCCAGATGGGGATATTAATTATGACGAAACGGGAGAGGCTGGTAAAAAAAAAAAACCGGCTTTCTAAATGGAGCAGTGTATATCTAATCATGATGATAAAAAAATCTTTTTTTATTAATATGAAAAACAATAACAAACATTAAAATGTCTGGGAATCAACAGTCATCGATTAACAAATGATATCGTGATCCATTTTAACAGGAGATTTGCGCAGAGAACTCTTGCTAGCATGCAAGAAACATTTTTATTAAGGTGCTAGAGACTCATTAAAATCATACTTTATTTCACACATGTATTTTGCATTTTGAACTTTAAAGCCTTATCTCTCCATATTTTGGTTATTATCCTTCAATATCATGATTCTGGTGCAAGTCCAATTTGAGAAACTCAGTACGTTAAGTCATTTATAAGTTTAGCTGGATTCTTCTAATAAAAAAAAGGACGTATACTCGTAGAATGAATTTTTTTTGTAATCTTTTCCTGTAGAAATGAATGTCCAAATCTTGGTTTCTCATCCGGAACAAACATATACGTTATCACTAAGGGTACGTAAATTTCGCATAAAAAATACCGAAATTTCGCAAAAAAAAAATCATAATATATAAAATTTCGCACTTATTAGCTAGCACACACACAGACACAGACAGACACACACACACACACACACACACACACACACACACACACACACATATATATATACCGGGTGGCCATAATTAAACTGACAGTGCTCACAGTGTTCTGTAGCGTGATCTATTTGCGAGAATGACGCCACATTTTGTAGGAAGATTAAACAAGACGGGGGACGAAGGATTCCGCGAAAAAATAAATTAGTTCCAAAAGTCACCGCTAGGGGAATATTTAGCGCTGTGTAATAGAAAATAGAGTGTTAACAAATGCAAATTAATACGGAATAAAATTACCTTTTATTATGCACATTTTCTTATTTAGTTCAAGCGCAATATGGCAACACTTTTAAAAAAGCGTAAAATCTACATAAACACCGATAAAGTCTCGTGATCTGCAATATCACGTGCGCAAGCATCATCCACCTCCATTCTGGCAACAAAGGTGAGAGCAAAAGTCAATCGCTTATCATGGTCGGGGTACAGTAACTCCTGTACACGGCTGATCTTGTACGGATAGAAGTTGATAATCTTTCGTAAGATTTTTCCATACCGTACTTGTAAGGCATATCCATATTCCGAGCTAATCCACGAGCGCTAGAGGTGGCAGCAATATTGTCTGGTCCTCTGTCGACAATCGCCGTGGCAACTGCTTCGATTGTATCCTGTGGTACAGGTTTTCGTCCTCTGCCTGACTGAACCTTCAGAGAACCTGTTTTCTCAAACGTCGCAACCATTGCTTTTAGCCCATTAACTGACACAGGACCGTTACCTTTAAGCATTTTTTTGTGCGTTCTAAAAGCACGAAGAGCGGCTGACGCGTTGCACTGGTTGAGGTAAAAGGATTTGACCAGTAACGCACGCTCGACTAAAGAAGGAGACATTGCACATAAACTTTCAATCCGATTGATTCGAAACGTAACACATTGCCTTTTAAAACCCAAG
The DNA here is from genome assembly GCA_907164885.2 of Dolomedes plantarius. Lineage (NCBI taxonomy): Eukaryota > Metazoa > Arthropoda > Arachnida > Araneae > Dolomedidae > Dolomedes > Dolomedes plantarius. Next base: position 175,890,345 of record OU015491.1, on the reverse strand, counting down.
CAGCTGGCACTGTGCCAATGGATGTAACGTGAAATTTGAATAAAGAACGTCTTCTGCTCAGCGTACGTGATATTGTAGATCACGAGACTTTATCGGTGTTTATGTAGATTTTACGCTTTTTTAAAAGTGTTGTCATATTGCACTTGAACTAAATAAGAAAATGTGCATAATAAAAGGTAATTTTATTCCGTATTAATTTGCATTTGTTAACACTCTATTTTCTATTACACAGTGCCAAATATTCCCCTAGCGGTGACTTTTGGAACTAATTTATTTTTTCGCGGAATCCTTCGTCCCCCGTCTTGTTTAATCTTCCTACAAAATGTGGCGTCATTCTCGAAAATAGATCGCGCTACAGAACACTGTGAGCACTGTCAGTTTAATTATGGCCACCCGGTATATATATGTATGTATATGTATATTTATATATATTCATTCAAAATTTTCGTATTTATTTAAAAAAATTTACAATTTTACTAACTCGGTTAGGTAAGTATCAAAATTCTTAGTTAAAAGCTAACATAGTAGCAGTCTCAAGGTAGCAGTCTTAAGGAAGAGAATGTGCATTCTCTTCCTTAAGTCTTTAGCAATAAGTAATAAGCAAATTTCAAGTGTGAGATCTCTCAGTTAAAGACCGTGGATGGTCTTAGATAAGCAATTATGTTAATAAATTATTACTATTATTACCTAATTTCCCTTAAAAAGACGTTTATCACAGAGTTTTCACCTAAAAGTAGTAAAAAAAAATAATTATTTTCGCCTTTATTCCCTCATATCGGCAAATTTCGAATTTATTCGCATCTATTTCGTAAATACGGAAATTACGAATCCTTAGTTATCAATATGGGTAAGTACGGGCTCGGTTTTCACGATCCGAGGCCACTCGAGTCAGGTAATCTGTAAACTATCCCCGCCCGAACGCAACAAATTTTGAGACTCAGGTGGCAACGACAGTGGGTGCATTTAAAGATCTAAGGCGTGTTTTGAATTTTAATTGATTTTTTTCAATACATAAAGCTGCATTTATGTATATATTTTTTTATATTTTGAATTTTCAGTCAATCTTTTTCATTGAACTCATCTCTCCCCAACGCCAATAGATAATTAAAACAGCTGGAATTCTTATTTTACTTGAGGCTGCGAACGATTCTTTCTTAACAGTCTGCAGATGTTCAGTTGAATATCTGAAACAAGGTATTTCGATGAACAAGAAATTACTGCACAAACGACTTTGTTGCTCGCATAGGACGTAATGCTCTAACTGGAAATGTCGCTATTATATATATATATATATATATATATATATATATATATATATATATATATATATATATATATATATATATAACTTTTTTAATTCTTATCCTTTCATGTTTTTAGTTCCTGGCTGCAAGTAGTAATAGAGCTTATGCTGGCTTTTCACTTTCAACTTTGTCTTATATACGAGGGTCATTTTTTAAGTAAGAACCGTTTTGTAATGGAGTAAAAGAAACTTTAGTTATGAACGTAAATTGTATCACAAACTAAAATATGAACATTTTTTCATTTTTCAACATAGTCACCATTAACATTTAAACATTTGTCAAGTCGTGTCACTGGCTTTTGCATCCCATCATCAAAGAACTCTGCCGCCGGACCGTTAAACCAGTTAGTAACAGTTTCTTTCAACATGTCATCATTTTCCAAGCGCTTTCCACCAGGAAATTCCTTAAGTTTTGGAAACAGATGAAAGTCTGATGGTGCTAAGTCAGGGCTGTATGGTGGATAATCCAGTAATTCCCAATGAAAATTGTCAAAATCGACGGCGGGGACTGCTCTCTGGCGGCGTCGTTCTGCTTCACGACAAAGCTCGGCCTCACGTTGCGGCAAGAACAAAGACGCAACTGAACAATTTCCATTGGGAATTACTGGATTATCCACCATACAGCCCTGACTTAGCACCATCAGACTTTCATCTGTTTCCAAAACTTAAGGAATTTCTTGGTGGAAAGCGCTTGGAAAATGATGACATGTTGAAAGAAACTGTTAATAACTGGTTTAACGGTCAGGCGGCAGAGTTCTTTGATGATGGGATGCAAAAGCCGGTGACACGACTTGACAAATGTTTAAATGTTAATGGTGACTATGTTGAAAATTGAAAAAAATGTTCATATTTTAGTTTGTGATACAATTTACGTTCATAACTAAAGTTTCTTTTACTCCATTACAAAACGGTTCTTACTTAAAAACTGATCCTCGTATATATACACTGCTGGCCACTGTAAATGCAACACCCTGAAGGAAACATGCAAATAACATGAAATTTACAACATGCATTAGCGGAGGTGAGATATGCAAATGATTATAATTTCAGCGCAGACGCACATCACCCGCGCTCGTGGCGCCACTTCAAAGCGCTATTTAAGACTTGGAGATTTCGACTATTTCAAGTTCGGCAATTGTGTTTTTCTTGTGGTTTTTCCAAAAAAAAACGATCAATTATGCCTCGTCGAAAATAGCGATTATCTTTTGATCAAGTATCCGAGTTCGACAGAGGAAGGATAGTGGCCTACCGAGATTGTGGATTATCTTTCAGGGAAATCGGTAGTCGTGTTGGACGAAACCAAACAACTGTAATGCGGATATGTGATCGTTGGATGCAGGAGGGTACGACGGACCGGCGTGTTCGATCGCATCCACCTCAGCGCATCACTTCACGTGATGACAGGCAAATTGTGCGCATGGCAGTGACGGATCGCTCAGTCACATCACGAACCATAGCACAGCACATTCAGTCTGTAACGCATCATCCAGTGTCTGCGCGTACCATTCGACGCCGTTTACAGCAGAGTGGTCTGTCCGCAAGACGTCCATTGCTTTGTCTACCCTTGACGCAGAACCACCGACGTCTCCGCCGCCAATGGTGCGATGACAGAAGGATGTGGAGGGCAGAATGGAATGAAATTGTCTTTACTGACGAGTCACGCTTCTGTCTGCAACACCACGATGGTCGCATTCGAGTCTGGAGACACCGTGAAGAGAGGATGCTGAACAGCTGCGTTATGCACCGCCACACTGGTCCTGCACCGGGTATTATGGTATGGGGCGGTATTGGATATCACTCTCGCACACCTCTAGTACGCATTGCCGGTACTTTAAACAGCCAGCGCTACATCTCCGAGGTGTCGGAGCCAGTTGTCCTTCCTTACCTTCAGGGCTTGCCCACAGCCATATTTCAACAGGATAATGCGCGACCACACGTGGCACGCATTGTCCAACGGTTCTTCGTCAATCGCCAGATTGAATTGCTTCCCTGGCCGCCTCGCTCTCCGGATCTTTCGCCGATAGAAAACATGTGGTCCATGGTTGCTCTACGATTGACCCAGATTCTATCCCCAGCTGCCACAGCAGATCAACTTTGGCAACGTGTGGAAGCTGCTTGGTCTGCTGTACCCCAAGAACTCATCCAAAGTCTCTTTGAATCAATGCCGAGGCGTGTGGCAGCGGTGATCTCCAACAATGGCGGCTACTCTGGCTACTGATTTTGGCAGGAACCACACTTCACAGAAGTCTATAAATTTAATCATTTGATACTTGGTCAACATGTTATCTACAAAATAAATTTTGTTGTGATAGCTCTTGTTTTTCTTGGTGTTGCAATTTGGGTGGCCAGCAGTGTATATATATATATATATATATATATAAATATTTCAGGTAGTCTCTTCTCACGAAACTACCAAGGGTTATTAACGTAGGATTACATATCGTTGCCTATCTTTTTTTCCCCTCGACGCATTCTGGTAATTTTGGCTCGCTGCCAAAATTATAACTCGATGGACTCTTTTCGGAGACTTCTTTTCGGAGGACCGTTATTGAGGAATGTAATCCCAGCCCCGCCGTCAGGGTGGGGCAGGGGGGGGGGGCAAAATCCCCGGGGCCCGGTTAAAAAAAGAGTTGACTAAAAATATACAATGTTCAAATATTGAGTGGGGAGGGGGCCCGCTGTATTATTTTGCCCCGGGCCCTGGCTCAGCTGAAGGTGGCCCTGTGTGATCCTATGTTAAAAGGGGGAAATCTGACGGTATGGTAATATAAGGCACATTTTGCGGCAAGTCAAAATTAGCGTGACCCTCGTCTGGAACCTTGGTTCGGCCTCTGGCTTTCTGGTTCATGCTCAGCCATTTAATAGACACGTGTCTATCCATTTAGCCCCTGCCGTAGATTAATCTTATGGAAGTGACTGTCCAGTCTGATGATCCCTTAAGAGTGAGGTAATCTAATGATGAATAAAGTCGTAAAATAATTTTGTTCCAAAGTTTTCTGCATCCTGAATTCTCCTGTTTTTGAAATAATAGCCTAGTTAGATAGTTGGTGAATAAGTAATTAAAAGACTTTTTTTAACTTTACACGTACAGCTTGAAATTCTGGCATCTTGTTAGAGGAAAAGATTAAATAATCCCTACAGTGTATAATTGTTTTTTCTTTAACATTTAAAAAAATTAAGCAATGAAAATACCAGAAAAAAACGAAAAACAATTAAAACGATTATCATTTAAAAACACGTACACAAAATTGTGTTTATAAATGCACATTTTGCTTACATTTATGGAGGTCGGTAAAAGTATTTTTATTTTTTATTTTTTATAGTCCATTGGCAACACATTGTAAGGTAGAGCTAAAAGAACTTCATAAAGAACGACGCACCTAATGGGTCAGACATTTCAATAGTAGATGGTAAAATAATTTGGCATAAAATCGATGAACACTTTTAAAAACAGTTCCGAATTATTTATTTTTTTTATTATTATTATATTTCGTATTCGGAGTACGCAGGGTGCATTTGCGCGGGAAATTCTTATTAAAGGTATGATTAAATTTATCTGGAACTTACATCTCGTATTTCACCTCACGGTAATTACCTTCGTGCAGAGCTCAAAGTAGAGCTTGCCTTGGTAAAAAAATCAAATCAACCAACTTTAACAACGGGAATACTTCATTAGCTTGTTGAGCACGAAGCTATAAACACGGTGTGTGATACAATGCAAGAATAGCTTCAATGAATTTCAGGAATCATACGGACAAATCCTTTAAACCTTATTCATCAAGCAACAAACAAACCTTTTAGATTTCAAAACTATTATCTAAAAAGTAAGAATGATTCTTTTCTAGTATAAAATTAGCTATAGATAGCCAAATATTTTCTTACAGTCATAGTTTACTTGTCTAAAAATACACTAAAGTCCAAAATTATGGAACCCCTTGTATTTTATTTCTTTAAAACCATGAGCTCAGAGTGAACTATTCTTTGTCTTATCCTTTGTTTTGGGTTTGTTGAGATTCGAGTTTAAACAGATTTTAACTGTGATGTCTACATTTCGTTCTTCAATGGCATTTAGTTAGGAAACATAAGTTATGTATCAACCAGGTTTTCTTGAATTTCCAATTCAATACAGATATTAAATTTGATGATTCGATATACTGTCATGCTGATTTTGGAATCAGATAAAAATAATTTAGTTGAATGGGATCATAAAGTATCATCATTTTTATGATTGTGTGTTTTCCAGAGATTTCTTTCTAAATTATATATATATAGGGTGCTTATAATCAAAGTTTAAGTTTCAAAACGCTATAAAAAAAGAACCGCTGATGAGAATGACCTCAAATTTGAACGGCATGTTATTGGAGTAGATGGAAAACGTATGGCAGAAGAAAAAATTTAGTTTCAAATTTTAGCAACAGATGGTGCTGTAAGAAGCAGAATCACGACGAGAAATGAGAAATGATTCGTAAAACAACGGCTAAGGTGTAAGTTACACATTAAAACGCGTTGACAAATTAGAATTGTTGGGTAATTTTATTTGCATGGCTGTACATATCACATCGAAAGGGACAAATCGGTTTCAAGAGTTTTGCGGCGACATACCGCATAAGAACCATTCATCAAAGAAGTTCGGAAATGTCGCGAGACTGGCGCAAAACATATTCAATATGGTGTCCACCGTTGTGTGCAACAAGTTGAAAGCGACAAACAGCATGTTCCTCAACGGATCGCAGTGTCTCCGGGGTGATGTTCAGAATGTGTTGCGAAATGCGTGCCTTTAATTCCGCAAAATTTGCAATTGGAGCACGGAGCACAACATCTTTGAGATAACCCCACAGCCAGAAGTCACACGGAGTAAGATCAGGTGATAGGGACGGCCAGGCTGTAGGGAAATGACGGCTGATAATTCGAGCATTTCCGAAATGGCGCCTCAGCAGCTGCTTCACGGGATGTGCAATGTGCGGAGGAGCGCCATCTTGCGTAAAAATGATTTCATCCACACATCCACGCTGTTGCAGAGCTGGAATGACGTGGTTGCGCAAAAGAGACGCATAGCGCTGACCAGTGACGGTAGCGGTAACAGAACCAGAAGCACCCGTCTGCTCGAAAAAATATGGCTGTAGGATGAAAGATGCCGTAAAACCGTACCACACCGTGACCTTTTCAGGATGAAGTGGTACGGGGTGCGTTGCCAGTGGATTTTCTGTTGCCCATATTCGACAATTCTGGGTACTGACGTACCCTGTCAGATGGAAATGGGCTTCATCTGTCCACAAAATTTTCCACGGCCATTCATTATCCACTTCCATGCGACCAAGAAATTCTAACGCAAACGTCTCCCTTGCTGGCAGGTCAGACGGAAGCAACTCCTGCACATGGCCAATTTTGTACGAATAGCATTGCAGGATGTTTTGTACAATTTTCAGCACCGTGCTCGTAGGGCTGTACAATGTTCGGGCAATTCCTCGTGCACTGCACGGTTGCATTCAACCAGCCGACCCCTCCTGTAATGCTGTGGCCACTTCTTCAACTACCGTCGAATGCACTCGTTTTCTCCCTCTACCAGATTGCACATCAAACGAACCTGTCGTTTCGAATTTTTGCATCATTTTCTTCAGACCCACGACACTCATTGGACCAACGCCTTCTTTTATACCTTTCAGTGTCCTGAACTTTTGCAGAGCTACTCTTGCACAATCATCGTTCTTGTAATACAGCTTTACCAGCAGAGCGCGGTCCTGCAGTGAGACACCCATGGCGAACGTCTGAGACGCGAAATGAGGAACAGCCGTGTACCTGGCGGTTTTATATCACTGAAATGTATCGTGCGCATGACAGGTATTTTAATTTACATCTTCTGCCGCTTACATCGCCATTTGTTGCTAACTTTTGAAACTAATTTTTTTTCTTCTGCCATACGCTTTCCGCCTTCTTCAATAACATGCTGTTCAAATTTGACGTCATTCTCATCAGTGGTTCTTTTTTTATAGCGTTTTGAAACTGAAATTTTAATTATAATCACCCTGTGTATATATATATATATATAGTGGAACCTCGATCGATCGTTCCCCGAATCCTCGTTTTGCCGTATGTGTCGTTTATTTCCCTCAATCCTAACGATCATATTGCTTTGTTATGCTCCCGTATTATCGTTCAGTTCTGTCGGTGCCTTGAAAAACGATAGATCGAGATTCCACTGTATATATATATACATATATATACATATATATATGTGTGTGTGTGTGTGTTTAGGGAAGGGGAATGTTTGGATGAATTAGTTAGAGTAACTCCAATTCTAATCTAATAATCTTACCCTGCCTGGAGGACCATGCGTAAATCGTAGGTCTGTACAGAGCAAAACCATAACTAACGTCCATCCATCCAGAACTGATGCACCTCAACTCTGCAATCGTATCGTTAATTTTTAGCACGTCTGGTAATAAGTCGTGTTTTATCACAGCCTTGCTCAAAACTGTGATAGCCAAGGGTGGATATGTGAGAGAAAGGACATTTTTTATTACATCGGCCTGCAATAAAATTCCCGCCCTTATCTATTTAATGGACGCGGTGCAAAAGCGACACGGGATCAGAGTCGGTAATTTCTGTGGAATCGTTGAAAAGGGATATAAATAACACTTTTTCTTTGTTTTATTCAAGCCGGAGATTGGTCAAACAGAGAGAGATCTGACGTTGCATTTTAAATGAAACAGAGAGCCAAAATGGGTGTATTTCTCTTCATAGGAAAAAAAGGAGTTGCAATCATATGAAATTTTTGTGTCGAGAGGCAATGTGCCAGTCGCATTGGAAAAAAATCGTATTAAATTTCATACTCATCATTTGGCGTATCTGAATAAACTGTCTAGATACAAAAAAGTCCTTCATATGACGTGATATAATGGCTTTAGAACAGGGTAATCTATGGGATTATACATGGAATCATGCACCTCTTTTCACTGCTTGATAGAAGTTTGCTTTTACACTCTTACATTAAAATATGTTATTACAAAAGGCCATAGAATAAAACAGGTGGCATAGCATTATAAAAAAAATTAATTTATTCTCGGAAACAAATAGAAAGTGTAGGAAAGGCTGACGATAAGATTGCCCACAGATAGATCCCAAACGATTAGTAATGAGTTCTCTTTACTCGCGATTCAAGGTAAGTTTAAATGCTGATTTCCAACATACTTTATCTGAATAAAACCTGGAAAATTTAACATTATGTAGAATACCTTAGGAAAATCCCAATGTTCATTGTTGATCCTCATCTTGCAGAGATGACCGTGGCACTTTCAACCAACCAACCCAGTGTTTACCAATGGGTTCAACCAGCAAATATCAGTTTTTTTTTCCTTTGAGGATATCAAGAGGCTGGGTGCTTTTCTTTAGCTCCTTCAGTGAGTTTCATGCTAGTAGCTCTTTGTTCACATCGGTGGTTTGGTTGAAGAGAAATCATGATAAATGGCGACACCAGCTTTGATATATTTTAAGGAGGCTCTGTAACCATAATTTAAAAAATACTGCAGCACAGTGCTTCTTCTGGCGGACGATAAATCATCAAGTCTATGTGGTAAATTAATACCTTGAAATTGAAGATATCTCCTACCTGCATTGGCTGGCATACTCGCAGGATCTCAATCCTAATATTGAACACGCGTGGTATGCCTAAAGATTAAATATTTGTCTAATTATATGTAACACTAGAATCAGAGAAGACATGGAATATATACATATTGTTTCTTGTTATATACAAGAAAGATTCACCAATCACATTTTCAAGTGAATCCAATATCTACATCTCCTTGGTTTGTGGGCGTAGATATTTAAAAATTATATAGTTCTGAAATGTTACATAAATATAAAACGAATTTCCACAAAAAAGGCTACATGGAAAGCGTCCTCTATAGTCTATAGCATATCACCACCAATAATAATATACTTCTACCATGCAAAAACAATAAAGACAATTTTACAAGATACTATTAAATTAATATTCGAGATTCAAGACTACTATGTATACACTTTAAGGTTCTACATCCATAAAGTTAAACAGGGAGATTTAGATATTAGGTTTCAATTTAAAGTATGACTGGTGAACCTTTCTTTGAGAATACAAGACGCAGAAAAAGTATGTTTATTATTATTATGATTATTTTTTGTGTGAAATACCTCTTACTGAGATTGATATAACAGAAGATTTGTAACTGTATTCAAAATGAAAGGGCAGATAAGGGAAAAGGGAATAGAGACAAAACTAGAATATTATAAAATAAATTTGTGCTTATACATGTTATTTTGATATCATGTTGGTCATCAGTCTAGGATAGCATGCATCGATGTATATTTTTACGAAAGTAATAGTTTTGCAAGAAAAGTGCTGAACTCGGAGTAGCTTTCTTTCCCTATAGATAGGTATAAAAATAAATAATTAAATAAATAAATTAGTCAATAAATAAATAATAAATAAAATATATTATATAAATAAATGAACCTATAAATAAATAATAAATAAAATATATTATATGAATAAATGAGCCTTTAAATAAATGACTCGGTTATTTTGAAAAGGAGTCATCTCCACTTTTCTCAAACTTCTCTGGGACCACCAAGTTAAAAAAAAATATTAACAAATTACATTTTTGCATCAGGATTGATGCCTCATAAACATAATAAATACTAAATTTTGTCTAAATAATAATGCATGAAGGCGAGTTATAGTTTTTTGGCTTCTCAAAATTTTAAGAAATGGAGACGACTCCTTTTCAAAATGAAAGATTCAAATAAAAACTAAAATATGAGCAAATAGATAAAATAATCAATAAATAAATTTCAAATGAAGCATAAATAAATAGATAAATTAGTCAATAAATTAAAAATAAATTAAAAGAAAATTAACAAGCAATCCTTGTTTTGATTTTGGAGATTAATGATAAACCCCAATTACAAGTTATTTAAACAAGACCTGTTGTCTCAAATTGCATCAGATGCAGGCTATCTCATATAGTATAGCATAAGATTTTCCATTACTTTTTTTGAGTTAAAGAATTTAATTATTGTTGTGGTGATATGCTTAAATGGACACTATCCCCGCAGGACTTTTAAAATGAAAGTGTGTTATATATATGTTTTACATTTTATATATATTATTGGGTAATTTAAACTTTCAGAATAATGGAAGTGATCAGCTAGTCTTATACTTGCAGATAACAACAAACGTAACATGTGGTAAACATACAGTGTTTACTATGGACAGTAAAAGCTTTATGCATAACTAAAGCTGGTCATCTTAATGGAAAAAAAGATAGACATGTTTTGAAGTTTGAAAAAAATCCCTATAAGACAGTGAAAGTAAATTCTTATCTGAAGCAATAATACATTTTATAACGCAGTAAATTCTAAATGACGTTTATTTCAATACAGCCATCTCAAAACAAATAAATGTAAAAGATATGAAGAAAATTTCACCCATTTAATCTTTTAATGCCTGTATTTCTTGTAAAAGGAGGGAGGGAATTTACAAGTGCATCGTAACGTCGAACTGTTAAATCATCATCACACATGCAACATCTGAGTCATTCAGCCGCCTGAGTCAACTCATAATAAAAGTCAGCTCAAATATTTGAGTGATACACAGTGCTTGCGAAAAGGAATACGGTGCCTTCTAAGCTGTATTTGTGATGCAATAACCTTGCTTTAAGAATTTAACAACACGACCAAAATTTATATGTTAGACTATATGGTTCTGTTTCTTATTTACCCTGTGAATCCTCTAACGGTCCAGGCACACTATAAAGTAATAGGCATAAATATAAATAATTCCTTTATTTTCTAAGTAGAGGTAGACTAACATAGACCGACTTGGGGCTTCAAATAATAACACAACAGTACCGCAACTTGCGGTACTAAGAAACTGAACTTTAAGGTCGTAACGAACCCTTTCAGGCAGAATATATGTTCACTAACAATACCCGTAACCATCGGGCTCTGAAATAACTATCGAACTCGTGCAGCCACCTAGGCTAAATACTAATACGTGCTCTATCAGTTAAATACCGCTATCCCCTTCAATCTAACTTTTCTCGACTCTTTCGTATCTCTACTAATAGCGTAATGCACTACCGTACAAATCTCCACTCCCTTCTTGGGCTCTTGCCAACTCAGCGTGTGTCACTTAAATAGACCAGACA